>WAAE01007476.1:0-83835 GCA_013400495.1 Nicator chloris
ATAAATATATATATATATATTTCTTGCACTAGGTATGTTTGTGTGTGTAAAATCAGAAACTTTGTGAATCACCCATCACATATTTAAAGAGCAAAACTGCAAGAAATGCAGAAAGAACAAAAATGCATGAAAATCCTGAAAGACTTTATTAGAGTCCAGCATTAACCCAAATCAAGGAAACACTTCTTTACCTGTTGTGAATCCCATTTAGGATCCTGCCAACTATGCCAATTTGTCATGAAAGAGTGGCTTAGGGTTGCTCAAAGAATAGCTATCAAAGGTATTAACCAAAAAGACTTTAATAGACATTTATAAAAATGCAACTTAACAAGGCTTGATGGCAAGGTTCCATCAATTGCTTACAAGTATGAAATATACAAAGGAATATTGATTTAGCATTGATTTAGAATGATTTACACAAAGACAAAAGATGCAAAAGGATAAGGGAGACCTTCTCATTGAGTCACAAGGTTCAGAGTAGACGCCCTTGCTTTCTAAACTCGTGCTGGAACTTAGGTGTGGCTTGGTCCAATCTGTATAGCTCAAGGAATTATGATGATTAAGTCTTTAACAATTAAGCAGCTGACTCAAAATACAGTAAAATAAGTTCTCCTTTTATAACACCACATTTTCTGCTGTCAGAAACTGAATGTTTAGTGCCATGGGAAGCACAGAGAATGTCCCCCTGTCTCAGGGCCCTGTCTCTGTCTCACTAGAATCTATAATGCCACAATAGCCATACAAACTACACAGAAGCACGTTTGGTTTTTTTTCCTTTTGTCCAAAAGGTCTAAAATATTCATTCTTGTCCATGACTTTTCTTAACAACTCACTGAAGGAACATCTGACATATTATTTTGATTTTTGAATTTCTGCTTTCTACTCCCTAAAAGGCTCTGTTCCTCACCCTCACCCTGTGACAAGTAAAAGTAGTCTCATCACTTCCATCACAAAAAGTACCCAACATTCTTGCTGAGATTTAAGAAGTCAGTGTGTCATTATTTTTCATTATTATTTATTATGTGTCTTTAGTTAGGTTTTACCAAACTTGTGTTAAACCTTTTTTTTTTTTTTCCTGGCAGGAAGTTAGGTTAAAAATTGAGTCCATATACATTCTCTTTGAAAAATTCTTTAAAACTTCTAAGAAAAGATGTGTTCAACAGTGGACTACCCATATTCTCTGGTGTTTCCACAAAGTGAGCAACCTCCCTTCAGCATGTGGTAGTCCTGAAGATATCTGCAATGGCTGATAGCACATCATTGCAGGTACTGGATGCAGAGACATGTTCTGTCACATTCCCTCTGGAGTGCAGCTTCCTGTATTACTGTGCAGTCATCAATGGCTCATGATCCTGGCTCATTAAGGGCCTATTTCATACAGGCAGCTTCGTTTATTTGTAACTGCTGCTGAGAAACCCTTGATGACTGCACGTATTATTCAAATAAAAGTGCTCAAGACAAAAAGAAATTCCCAAAGAGAAAGACAGTTGTTTGCCTGCTAAAGAATCTCTGAAACTTTTGCTTTGCTACCATCTATAAGATCACCTTGTACAAGAAGGTAGCGTACCTCCTGCCTGTGCTTCCACTCATTCAACAATGGCACAATTCTTTTTTATTCCCATTTACTCACTGGATTAAGGAGAATTATGTCAAAAGAGAAAACAAAAAAAAAGAAGCTGCGTTAACATGTTAGTTCAGAGAAACTTTCTGCCCAGTCTGTTGCCCTTTTATCTTTCTGATTAAGTAAAAACTAAAACAAAGAATCCTCTTGCATGCCCTCGCTTTTCTTTACATATATACACAAGAATGTATCTTCATGATTTGGGAAACTTGTAGATATTGAATAGTATAAAATGAGATCCCTCCTTTATCACCCTGGTCGACATAATGTTTTAGAAAGACAATTTTTCCCAACTAGATTTTCTCACAGCACTTCAGGGCATACCCATCTACTGTGTTTGCACAGAATACATGGGCAGAGAGGGAGCTCCTGACAGTGATGAGATTATTTCTCTCCTCACTTAGCAAGTGTAAGATGTGCACTCCCAAAGCAGCAATGACTGCAGCTTTTCCACCACCCATGAGATCACAACCAGAATGAAAGAATTTCCTCTTCCATTACTTACAACATTCTTTTTATTAATTCCCTAATTCTTCTGTCTTAAAACACAAAACCTGAGCATAAAATATCTCTTTCCCTTTAAGCAAAGTGGACATAAGTCTCTCTCAGGGATCTCTCAACTTAGAACTCTATTTTAAGGAAGTTTGCAATTCTGGCCTAGAAATTGAATTGATTATATGCTTATAAGAATATGTGTTTACATTTATGTTCCCATTTATGAATATTCGGATCTTAATGGAAGAAATTATTAGATTAAACAGGAAAGTAAAGCAGTGATAATTGGTGCAGAAATGTTATTGTTGAGCCTAATAGTTTCTCCTTCAAAGGGTAGGCCTAGATATTCATCTGTGCAATGGAAACAAAACCATTCCTCCAAAATGGATTTTCTCATTTCAAGAGATGTAGATAAATTATTTATTCATCAGCTCTTTCTTACTATATTGGCCAGAGAAAGAAAATTATATTCTACTGCAATTAGAAATAACTGGATGGGTCAGTATTGCAAAAATCCTTCACAGCACTTTTAAAGAGGAGGAAATAAATGATTTTGTGGTCTGTGCTGATGTATGTGGGCCCCTTGGCTTGAGAGGGAGTGCACATAGTGACATTAATTTCACAGCATTTGAGAAAAAATTTCAGACATTGAGAGTTGATTTCTTAGACAGTGGCAAAGGGAATGACAATAATGATAGAGCCCAGCAATGAAATGGGTAACTCAGAATACTCTTCTAATAATTCTAAAATATTCTTCTTTGCCAAGACCAGCAGATTAATTTGCCTGTTTAAGCCACATTGCTTTGGCAACATGCAGAGATGTCCAGCTTAAAAATGAACTAAAATAGATGGACTACTTTGCTGAGAAAATCTGAAGATGCACTGCAGTTCTTGCAGGGATTTTGCTGGTTTGTGCATATTTACCTCTATGATAATGAAGAAAATCATTTCTACAGGGCCAGAGAAGATCCAGGGTTTATAAACTGATGATGTTATCTACATAAATGCTAATGCAAATGATAATTTGACAATCTTCATGCATTTTGTCTACCAGCCTACATTAAGCAAACCTAAATTAGTTCAGTGACCAAACAGGCAACCACTGTTTCAAAAAGTCTCAGGAACAAACCTGGTCTTTCCACAGTAAGATGTCCTTGGAATTAGCTGGTACTTTTCTAAATAACAAGAGTCAATAATGATATAAAAATTCAGTATGTCATCCACTGAAGCCACTGATAGCCTTTCTTATATTAATTTCAGGAAAAACAACAAACAAACCCACAAAAATTTGCTTAAGCCAAAAATAATAGGTTTTATGGGGAAATGCAATGTTTGCACCAATTCCATTGCACATGTTTTGGTCTCACAAAAAGTGGCTGCCACCCAGAAAAACTTCCTTTTCATACATACATCCATTTGGGCTCTTAAATTGAAGAATCAAAGCTTCATAAGGTTTTAGTCAGAAGATTCTGCAGCTACCCAAAAGAGCAGGAGCAGCAGAACTACTGCTTCAAAGCAGGTCTCATGGTTTATATGGCCACAATTTCACTTTTCTGTGATGTTTGTTTAGCATTCTTGTTTAATATAAAGTGTGCTTGTGTGTGATACTGATACGTTCATTTTCCCAGAACATTATTAAAGTTATGAGTTTAACCAGTTGTAGTAATTACATCATATTTGCTTTCAGTAAGGTCAACTGAAGTAATTTGAAAGAGCATATTGCCAACTGAACAGATTATGTGTAAGGCTTTCTTTAGTCACTCTAACAGCAGATCTCAGAGGGTATTAGGATCTTTCTATTTGAAATGTAAAACAATACAGATGAAAATAATCTACTTACATGATCAATTCCAGGATTTCTATATTTCTTCTTCAGATTAGTTTATGCTACCTTATTTATTTTCACATCACTTGATGTCAAGTGAATGCATAATATATTGCTCCTCAGTCTTAATGTATCAGTGCTGCTTTTCTGTCCATCATTAATTATATCTGTTGGTCTGGGAGGACATAGATTAGGTAAAAATTTGTTCAGCTTTAATTTTCACTGAATTTAATACTGGGACATGGGAGTAATTTTCCATGCAGCCAAGACCTGTTAATGGACACAGCACTGCAGTTGTGGCCTCACCAGTGCTGATCAGAGGGGCAGGATTGCCTCACTTGATCTGCTGGCAATACTTTGGCTGATGCAGCCCGACATCATCACCCCGTTTGCAGGAAGGTGTCCTGGTTTCAGCTGGGATGGAGTAAATTTCTCCTCAGTAGCTGGTACAGTGCTGTATTTTGGATTCAATGTTGATAATACACTGAAGGTTTGGATTTTGCTAAGCTGTGTTTATCTGAAGTCAAGGACTTGATTGTTTGTTTGTTTGTGTCTCATGCTGTGCCAGTGAGGAGGTACACAAAGGAAAAGAAACTGGGAGGGAGCATAGCCAGGAAGGGTGATTTGAACCAGGCAAAGGGATGGTCCACACCACAGACTGTCCTGTCCAGTACATAAACTGGGGCAGTGACCTGGAATGAAGGCTGGGGGGAAGGGCAGTTTGGGTTCAGGAACAGGGTCTGGCACCAGTCACTGAGTTGTGAGCAATCGTGTTGTGCATCACCCTTGTTTTTGTCTTCTTCTCCTTTTTATTTTTTTTTTTCACCTTGGTTTCAGTTATCTCAACTAGGTTTAACCTATCTCAGCTTAAAAGCCACACTTTTGATTCTCTGCTCCATTCCACCAGGGGGTGGGGAGCAGGGTGGTGGTTAATTTCCAGGTGGGCTTTAAGCCACAACACAAGGGCACATTACTGTCTCATTTACCCTCTGCTCATCATTTTCAATGTTTTGTTTCTGTTGCAACTCCTGGAGAAAACATTATGTGGTCTAAAGGTCAGCTTAAATGCTTCCTGGACTGTGAAACAGGGCATAAAGCATCTCCCACAATTAGTTGGAGATGGTCTTAAAAAGCTACTAAGTTTTTGGTCTTGTTTTTGCAAGCAATCAGGGCAAAAGTGTTTTAATGGTTCAGCCCTAATAATGGAAAGTTACAGAATCACTTCTAAAAAAGTGATGATTTTGCATTGAAAGTAAAGCTAATACTTAATTGAGCAAGACTTTGAACAAAATGAACAGCTGAATCAGTCTGGAACAATGTAGTGTTGAAACAGGAAGGGAAAAAAATCAAAATATTTACATTTGGAAGGAGGAAACCATTCAAATGCCACTGTGTGAATTTTTTGTTTAGAAGATCTTATTACCAAATCAATAGGAGTGAAAAGAAACGGAAAAGAGAATAATAGTTTAGATGTAGGTGTGGTCTAAGGCAAAAATTATACCACAGTGTCATTTCCAGTTAGCCATCTATCATAAAAAAAGAGAAATGCACAGTGCTGTTTGCTGTTTGTGGGATTCGGTTTCCTGCCTAGTAAACTGTTCTCTGCTCACAGTTCTAAAATATCACATGCAGCTGTACTAAAATAGAAGGTACAGGCCAGCCATGTAATGTATAATGGACCTGTCTGACCATTCTTTCAGTGCACCCTTTTTTCATAAACTTTATTGGAAATGGCTTTTTATTTTAATACTCACTAAAGAGGAAGATCTTAAATAACAAGTGAGCCAAGAAAAGGGAGTCCTCTAGAAACTTTTCCATGTTCTAATGATTCTCTTTATACAGTTACTTTTTTCTGATACTTCAATTAGTCAGATTTTGTTTCACACGTGCTGCATCTGTGAGATCTCTTCCATTCATTTCCTCCCAGGTTTTACTGACGTTTCCTACAGATGTCACCTCCAAGTGCTTTTATGCTGCTCCTGCTGTTGTCAAAACCCTTTATCACCTGCTGATGTAAGAGCTGGATGGTATCAGCTCTCTCCCATACTCAGTAGGTACCTGTGGAAGACATAACAGATTCTTTCACTCTAAAAGTCACTGAAAAAAGGTAGCAAAGGTTGTATTAAAGTTTTTCCAAAGGGATTGAGAATTCGGTTTGAAAATCAACACTGTCTCTTTATTAAAACATTGTGATAATCTAGATTAAAGACATTTTCAGACTATTCTTGACTGCTTTTATCCACTAGAGCTTCAGCAATTTCTCAATTAAACTGTCCTTAAATAGTGTTTATGAGAAAATAATGCAGATCAGCTTTTTTCCTGCCAGCTATTAGAGCAAGCCACTTCATTCATACAATTCGTCTATTCATCTGCAACAGGGATTATTTAACTAAAACTTTTCTCTTTGACTGATTTCTATGTTTCAGTTCCCCTTCCTTTCCTTCCCCTTTTCCTTATTTATTCTCCTCAGTTGTTGAATTCACTAAAATTTATTGCGAGAACTGTCAAACTTAGTATGTTACATATTTGAGGACATAATTCAGATGGTTTGCTTTACTCTGTATTTATGTTCAACATGATCTCACAGAAAGCTCTTATCATCAACAAATTGCTCTCAGATTTTGGACTTCCCATTCTGTGGTTTGTAAGGCTGAACAGAAAGAACCACGCAAAAAGAAGTTGAATGACGTACAGACTGTTTGCTGCCACTATGAAGAACACCAAGCCAGGGAGGCAATGAACTTGTGAGGTTTCCTGAGGAAACCTTGCCATAGCAACCAAAGGCTTTTTAGAGCTAACAGATCAAAGGGTTGAGTCTTGACCTCTGGGGTATAGCTCCTATCACCCCTCTCATGCCTCTACATCACAGCTCTAGATCATTCAGCTCTAGAACTCATGTCTCTATTTGATTAAAAATCTTGGAAGAAACTTGAAAATGCCTACAGCAGGCAAAACAATAGTGACACACCTGAACAACAATGGCTTTCTCCCAGATTCCCATGAAGAAATGCAGCTGATGTGTAATCATCAGAACCATGTCACTGCAGCCCTTCCCACCCTGGGAGCTGACAAGCACCTTTTCCATGGAGCACTGACAGGAGCACAAAGATGCAGCTGAGATTTAACTAACAGCAGACAAAGTTCTAAATGAAGACAAAGAATGCTCCTGCATTGTCTCAGTAGTCCTTTTGTTTTCACTCCACAAATGCATGAAAGAGCTGTTCATTGTACTGGTGCTGTGCCAAGGAAGAGATTAACTCATGTTTTTGACCTTCAGTGGATTGGGACCATAATACTTACGCTAAATCTCTCCTTCACCACATGACTGACCTCTACGTGCTACCCAGGAAAGACTGAATCTTCACACTCTATTTTCCTATTTAGTTCAGGCATAGAAAAAGTACTGCAGACTTTGTCCCTAGTTAAAAATTACTGGTGAAAGGTGTTGCTGTCTCTATCAGGTCTGATTAAATGGGATTAGATTACTAAGAAGCTGACAAAGGAAGCACAAAGCTTTATGCCACATTTCCATTTGTACAGTACAATCTATATGAACAATCTATATTATCTCTTCTGTAACCACAAGCTGTCTAAGCCTGACACTTATATTGCCCCATATTAACCAGATTTTAATGACTATGCTTGTGCACTTCTGCAACTACAAATTGTTTATGCAAAAATATAAGCTATAAAACCTAAAGGATTAGTATCCCAAGGAGGAACACACTACAATGTTCTGGAAACAGATCAGAAGTTCTTTGCCACAGTTGCATTAAAATAAAAAAAATTTGTCCTCTGTCCAAAAACCCACCTAGAAACAACAGAAGGTTAAGGTTAAGGGTAGAATTTTTAGCATGTTGTAATAATTGCTTACCACATCTGTTAGACTAGTAGGGAAACTTCCAAAATTCAGATATGCTTTGAATTCCAATGAATAGTATTCCAAATAGTATTCAATAGCGTGCCAAAATGTTCTTTCAAAAATTACTGCAACTAGGAGAAAAAAAAAAAAAAAGGCAGCAAAGTTTGCATGTAAAACTCCTTCAAATAAATGATATTAAAAATGAGTACAGGTCAAGACTAGAAAGTTCTTGCTTAAAAACTATACAGGAGCACAGTCTGGAAACCAGCAACCACCATCACTTCTGGCTCATGTCCACTGCTGCATCTTTGGAGTTATTCCAGGCCTAACTTTTAGTGGTAAGCAGCAGGAAGCAGAACTCTCTTTATGTTTAACTCAGCCTCTTCTGCTGTATTTTGGTGATACCTCCACTGCCAGTTTCTTTCAGGCATTCTGTTGTCTGTGTCTCCCTGCACTTGTGCTCCATCACTTCTGGGAAGCAGGACTTTCAAAGAAGGACAATTAGGTTTGTGCCCAGTAGGAACCTACAGATAACAGTACAGGCATTCCAGGAATAGGCAATGCTCCAACAGGCAGTGGGATTTAGGAGCAAGGCACGCCTTGCTCACCCTCAGTGCTCTGCACCCAACCGGCACTTCCTAATTTGTTATCCCTCATGCCTGGCTCTTCATGCCATGTATTTTTAGATGCATACACACACCATCACAGATATTTTAGGAGAGCAAGGCAGGTGGACTCAACAATCTCAAGAGATCTATTCCAACCTTAACCAGGTTTCTAAAAAAGACCAGAAACTCAAAGTCTTTTAGGATACCAACTGAGAGATGAGCCTGAATGTGTATTATGCTTGATTGGCCTATGTCAAATGACCTAAAGAACAGCCACTGTCCATGTAGAAGTCCAAATTTACACAAACATAATCAGTGATCAGATGGCCTTTAACCGAGGCACATCTAAAACCAGGTTTAGAAAGAGGTTCACATGACATGAATGGGCCAGAAAGGATATGGGCAAATTCTGTCAAAAATGTATAAAAACCAGTTCTATCATCTCTTCTTATGGACCTGAAAGAGTCACTGAAGGTCAATTTTAGACCACAACTTTTTACTTGTACTACAGAATAGTAAAGCAACCACTTTGAAACAAAACCAATAAACATGTCTGAATGCAGCAGCTGAAAGTATGATCAAATCCTATTGCTATGCAGATTCATGCAAAGAATTTAGGCACTATTTATAAACATAAACCTACTGGAATTATAACTTGTATATTCACAAGAACATTTAATTTATTTTTGTGTCCTTCTCACTGCTTGGTCTTGATGAAATCAACCTGCCTAAGTACTAAAAACAACTGAGTTGAGGAGGTTTTTGAGAAAACAACAAAAAAAATTCATGAAGAGTAATATAGAATAATCAGGCTGGAAATAATTCTTACTGCATTAAACCTCCTCCACTTACAAAAATCTGAGAGAATCAGATACATCATCTGCAAGAACTTAATTTTTTCCTTCCTCAGTTTTTGCCACACCTCTATGGAATCATCATATGGTCCCACCCCTGGACCACTTACTAGAATGGCAATCAGAGACAAAGAAATGGAAACACTTTTTTGCTCCTGCCTTTTAGTTCTTCCACTCTACTCTAATCATCACCTGTCACTTGGGAATACCATCACATAGGACTTGTATCTACAAAAGCAAAGCATCTCGTAAAAAATTACTTTGTGGGCTTTACATCTTGACTTTGATGTGCTCCTTCCAGAAAAGAATTACATCATTTTAGTTGATATTATACGTGCTCCCTATGGGGAAGTTTCCAATGAGCAGAAAGTTGGTGGCTTAGTTTTATCATTCAAAACCTCTAAAATGGTTTCCAGAAAATTTTCAGTAGACAGATGAAAAATTATTGAATTTCTTACACAGCTTTTCTCTTCTCAAACATACAAATTTAGTTACTTCTCCTGTACAAAAGTTATTACACTGAAACCTGAGGAATCCCAGGGTATTCAATTTCACAGAGAAAAAGCAAGTTTTACAGCAATTCATACTCTTTATGAAATGAGCATAAGTGTTGCTTTTGCAGAAGTAAAATGCCTTGTAAAAATGAAGATTTTTTTTCTAACTTTTAGGGGTTTCAACACTTAGATGAAGACTTTGCCAGTGAAATGATTCAATCCCTTGCTGGGCTAGGATACATGAAGTGAAATATCAGAGCAGTTGAGACCAAGTACCTTGTTCTGTACTCGCTCCCTTTTATCTACCCTGCATTTTTCAAGCCTCTCCACAACCATCCTAGAGTGTTTCTCTTTGATTAGGACTTTCCTACATTGAAGGGATTAGACAGTTCTGTGCAATTCTATCAGCCACAGCTGTCTCCCCCTTTCAGCATCCAGCACAGCAAAACTAAATTGTGGCTATAAATGCATGTCCACTTCCTGGCAATGTAATGCACTGACAAACTGAAATCTTTTCCAAGATTTTTCTAAAGTGAACTGAAGAAAGATAATGAACAATGATGTAATTTTTTTTTTTTACTAGATCAACAGCACATGCGATTTATTATTTCTTCTATGATAGAGCATTTTATGCCCTACTAACACATAAAAATTCCTGGCTGGCATAGTCACTCTGGATATGCCATTAACTCACACACTAAGAGTGGCAAACTGCCCTTGGAGCCCCAAACACCACCTCCAAGCTGACCCCGAGACACTGGGAAAATGAGGGTTTTTCCCATGGAAAATGACCACTGTTCATGACCAGTGGCCGACAGCGGGGTGCCACCTCCTAAAATTGTGAACTTTGCAGGATTTCTCCCAAACCAAAGCTGCTGGCAACCAGGACTCTGACTGCCCTACCCCAAACACCACCTCTGAGCTGACCCCGAGACACTGGGGGAATGAGGTTTTTTCCCAAAGGAAACGGCCACTGTTCACATCCAGTCGCGTGCGGCTGACAGCGGGGCGCCGCCTGCTAAAATCTCAAACTTTGCTCAATTTCTCCCAAACCAAAGCTGCCAGCAACCAGGACTGTGGCTGCCCTTGAACCCAAACACCTCATCTCCAAGTGATATTGCACACTGGCAAGATAAGTACATGAAAGAGGTGAGAGAGAGCTTGGTCTGTGGAAGGCAAGAGTTTGGCACACAATTTCTGCGCCCTTCAGCCGCGCAGAACAACTCCGCTGGTGCAGCACAGCCCATCGTTTCACTGTCTGTGCACTTATACATGGTCACATCCTGTGCCACACACTGACTTCTTGTAGGAGTAAAACAGTCTTTCCAATTATGAAATGGGGCAGAAGGAGGTGAGTAACAGAAGAGCAGTATGAAATGAATACCTAGTTAATATTTAAGAGGGGCATTTTTTGCTTGCAATTTAAATAAGCTCAGCAGGATGAAATTTGCACGTTGCCCCCTTTCTCAGACTTCGACCTGTGCAATTCCTCAGACAGAGCAGGCCAGCAGTCCTCCGAGAAAACAATGTTTTGGTGGCTTATAGCATCTAAAGTGATGGAAGGTCTGTGCCTTTCAAATAAAGTCAAATGAAAGGGTTTGGGTTTTCTACCTGCAGGACCTTCCATAGCATTGATAGAGGTGAAAAAAAAAAGTAGTTTTTTCTCCTCCTACTACTGGAAATGCTACTTAACGCACCACACTTATGAATAAGTTCATTGTTGTGCTAACAAAGATAAATCTTGGGAAACATTTACTGAGAGATGTGTTCATATGGAAGAACTAAACCGTTCCTGCATTGTAGACCAGGGGAACCAGAGAGAGGAATCAGAGACTAACTACTCACAATTGAATGAATACACATTTAGACTGCAAGTTTAGAAAGATTATTCCAAGCTCATCCAAAGCAATTTCCTGTTCAAACAGTCACTTAGGCACAAAAGTGATTTTTCATATTATTCTGATCTCTGTCTTAGAAGCCCCATGAGTACTCTGGACTATTTCTAATGAAGGGCTCCTCCAGTGCCTTCTTGTCCTCATTTCCAGATTCCTTACAGACAAAGCACCTCTATCTGTTTGATCATGTGTTCCTTGGTGTAAGATGTCATCTCTTGGTACTGGTTATCCTCATCATTCATGTGCAAAGAGCAATATCCCCTTTTCCTCTTTGTATTTCTAAGCCAAAGAATGCAAATTTCTCCTGATTGTCTCCATTCCCTTAAACATTTGTTTTGCCCTTATTTGCACCTCTTCCAGCTTCCATCAGTTGTTCAAATACCCACTATCATTACTAGAAATGCTCTGAACAATATCTCCCAAGACTTTTGTCCTTTCCCAGGGTTGTATATCTTGTCAGCAACTGATAGTTGTCCATTCTCTCACCTGAATTCATCTTCTTTCTAAGCCACCCCACTTGCCCACTACCCCGTGGCAGTGCCAACTCAGAGTTGTTTAGTGATTTGTCTCTTCATTAAGTGCTTTTCTCTGCTGTGCTGTTGAATTTTATCTCATTTCTACTGCTCCAGTATCCAATGTTATCAAGCCTACCTGTGTAACTCTGGTGACAACAAATTAAGACCTTTGTCATTATCTGTCCAACTCTTCATTCCCAATGTGCTCCTTTAGCTCTCTTCTCCTCTACCAGTTTATTCTCCACTTTAAATTTGGCATACATTTTCTTCTTCATGGATAGCCTCTAATGTGGTCCTATATATATTGCATTTAATTAAAAAAATCAGATTCTCCTCACTGCCAAATAGTTCCATGTTGTTCTAGAGAAAGAGATAAAAGGTTTATGTGGCACAACCTTCTCTTTGGAAATTAATTGTTTGAATGCATCCTTGTTTTCAATCTATGACTAGTCTTGTCTGTCAAATTTGCTCTTAAGGGCTTTTTTCTGTTCCAGGTTAAACTAATGGACCTACAGATATGCAGATACACCCCTTCCTCTGTAAATGCTGATAAAAACATACGTGTGTCTTTAATGTTAACCTGACCGTTGTCTAATAAAAGGATGCAAATCAGCCTCACAATTTTTTGTGTGCCAGCCAACTTGGAAACCTGTGAAAGACTGGGCACTCATTTAGGTTTTGAATCATAATAGAGAAATAGCTGTACTCCTGACTACATCCTCACTGCATTGAACATTTTTCACTATAAACTTTTCAGTTCATACGGCTAAAAGTTCTCTTGAAATCTACTCTGTTCTTAACAAGGTCTGTCTCAACTGGCTTTCTGTTGATTCTTCCTGCAGCCATACACCTCATGTCTAAGACATGAGGTGTATGGCTACAGGCTATTTTTGACGAGCAGACCATTTTCCATTCTTTCCCAGTTCTACTTATCTCTCTGGAGGTACCTATAATCTAGTTAGGTACAGAGTGCCTTAAGTTTTTCCTGGCACGACATAGAAATTCCTGATCGTTCCACAACATTCTAATTAAGCAAGTTTCAGTACTGTCTACATGCAAGATTCTCAGCTTTCCTGTTCACATAACTAACTCACTCCCATTCATCATAGAGGAAAATTATTCCATTTTCTCTCTCAAAACTGAAGGCCTTATTCACAGATCTTCTTTTATCTTTCCCTTAACTTACAGCAGATCAAGTCACATAATTCAAGTCATAAGGCACAAGTAGACTCAGTGACAAACTCCTCTATAGTATATTTGTAGCCTATGATATTATGCACCCAAAACAAGCTAAACAACATCTCCCCTTTCTAATTCAGGTATGTAATGAGTTGTGTTAACTATCAAATCCCAGAATTTCTAAGGCTCATCATTGTAAGTAAAACTTATTTTTCAACTCTTATCAGGAAAGGTAAAAATATCAAACATGCAATTTCCAAATGTATTTCCTAACACCATTAAAAACCTGAAAAAACCTATACATATTTCAGTATGACACACAATAACTTATTTTACTGTTTTAAAATGGATTAACTTTTGATTCAAGCCTATTCCACTAAAGCCATGTTACTTCTTTTTTCTTTATTTCTGATCATATTCTGAGTGTGTTGCATTCTCCATCTTTCTTAGCAATGTATGAAGAATGGGGTTTGCCTGTGGCACACATTTCAGTGCCAACGGCTGGTACCAGCATGATTCTTATTCCACCATGTTCCTCTTGTCCTCCACTCGTCTAGTTTCATTTCCCCCACCAGCTCAACTTCCTCCCGTGTGTTACTAAGCTGTGGTGTTGGTGTACAAATATTTGGTTTCTCACTGACTACACCCAGGCTCTGAGATGACACGTAGTTTCTTCAGTACCTACACTGTTCCCTGTTCTCATCTGCATATTCGCTTTGCTGTCTTTCTGTCCACCAGTCAGATTCCTTTGCATTTTGCTGTATAGTTATGTACTTGATTAAAGCTCTTAGCGAGTAAATACTGAGCCTCGAGATCACACAAGTCTTTATTTCTTCCTCAGTTTAAAGTTCATAGTTCTCATTATCATTGCAGAGATTTCTCCTGGTATTGGATTAAAGATTACTTTTCAATAGGTCTGCCCTTAGGTTTTTATCTTTTCTTTTACATAGCCTACCCCAGAACAGTTCATGATCGAGTGTTGAGGTCACAGGCAGAAAAACACTGTGGTGGCAGGAAGTCTATAAGGCTCAGATATGACTGCAGTTCTGATGTTCAGGCTGCTTCCTGAACTATAATTTTTAGACGTGTGCCCAGTCTTATTTTTTAAGTCTACTTTAAATTATTTTGCAGTCTCATACTTCCTCCAAATTTTTCAGCTCATTAATTCTTATAGTACTTCCTCTATATCATGGTAAATTCTTCTCCTTCTTTGGCATTAATATGCTTCAGTTTTGCAGACTCTTATCACTATTCCCTCTGAGCTGTCATTTCTCTTTTTCCTTCCAAGTCCAGACAATAATAATTTTGCTGCCATGCCTTACTCGAGGGTTTTTGCAGTTTATGTGAGTCTTAACAAACACGCACTGCTTAAAAGTAATGCTGATTTTTTTTCCACTGTCATATTTATGATTTGCAGCCTCATTACTGAATGAGGCCATAGAATTGTAATACACTTGATGCCAACAGCTGACTTAAGCACTGCTTGATTTTTTTCTCCCTCTCAAGCGTTAGTCGTGCTTTGTTTCCTACAGTGCAGTGCACCTTTTGGGAATGAGGAAAGATCTTTTCCTATGATGTCTCCGTGTCACACATCATAAAATGACACCTTGATACATTAGAGGGACCACAATAATTAACCAGAAAAGAACATACAGTGGTCACAGCACAGTATCTTGTATGAATCTAGAAAATAAAATGCTGGGGGTTTTTTTTCTTGACTTTCTTTCTTTTCTACTCCTTGACATGGAAAAAAGGTACAAAAGGTGGTTTGGTACCTACACAGTACAAAGACTCTTGAACAGTTTGTTACTGTGCAATTATCCAAGGTTTCTAAATCTGCACTTCAAACCTCAAAGGTTGTTCTTATCATGAGGTTCTAAATAATTATAATAATGACTGCTCAAACAGATATTAGGTATCAATGAAAAGTCAACATCGATGAGAGAAAATTTGCTTTAGCAGCATTTGACAAAGACCATTTTGCTCAGAAAAAGAGGGCCTATGGACTTGCATTAACCTCCAGCTGCAATGCTGATTTGCAGATGAAGCGTTCCAAGTTTCTTAATCTCAGAAAAAAAGACTACAAATAACACTTAATTCTCCTTTGCAGAGGCACTGGAAGAGAGAGAATGTTAGAAAGGCCCTCTTTGTCCTTTTCTCACACAGCATTTTTTGTTATGAATTTCCTTGCAGTTCTATTACTGTACACCCAAGACCTGGAAGTCACATTCTAACATACCATGAAAGTGTGTGGTTGTCAGCTGTAAAAATACAAATATAGCATTTTGAAACTATTTTCTTCCAAACTAGTCCTTCTTTTCCTTCATGGACATGAAAACAGATGTCACATGTGCCTCTCTGTGAATGGGATAGAAGGGATTAGAAATTCTTCAAAAGCTCTACAGGGAATTTCTGCATGGTGGATAGTTGGGTTTTTTCCTTTTTTTTTCCTTTTTAACAAAGAGGTACTATTTTGACTTACAAGTAATGGCACAGAAGCTCAACAATCTAACCTAATCTATGGTTTCATGCGAGCAATAAAATGAGTAGTAGAGAGGAGGTAAAGAGTTGAGGAAAAGAGAGAGAGAAGAGATTTAAAAGAAGAAACGTAGGAGAATAAGAGAAGGGGAAAAAAATCAAGGGGAGAAAGTATAAAATCCTTCCAGCGACTTTTAACACTGGAGTTCATTTAGGGACCAATAACTGTGCAAGAGATACCAGGGCTGTGCACTATGAGCACTACTGTGTATTTGACTTACGTTGGTAGGAGGCTGTACAGCTCTCCCTCGAAAATACTTCAGGTAATCCAAAGGAAACACTGGATACTCAGAGAAATCCTAAGAAACTTGGAGAAGTTCCAAGACTCTTTTTGTCTTTGCCCATCACTTTGAAACAAAATCTACCAAAGGAGAATGAAATCTGGTTCATTTCCTCTGGCTGTGTATTTCAGAACTTCGCAAGAATATTTCCTTTTTCTTCCTCCGTTCAAGAATCTAGCATCTAGTTGTTGCTTTGTTTTGTGCGAAGTACTTTTAGGTCGTGTTATTACAAAGAATAAAAGCGCTAAGGAGATGACAAAGCGAAAAGAGAATGAAAAAAGAGAATGAAAAATTCTATATATGAGGTTTAACTCATAGCTCCAGTATTCCCCTACATCTCTCTTTTTGAAGGATGCCTGGCAGGACCCAATTTCATTTCAATACTGTTGATCAACAAAAACAATTTATTATAACAAGGAAAGGGGAAGAAAAGAGGGAGAGACAAGACTGGCTATGTTGGGAATTGCCTTCTAGTGAGGAAAGAAAATCCTGAAATAAATATGTTTTAAGGCTCAGAGATTGGAAATAAAACACACAGTCCCATAATTTTAGATTATTGCTTGGGTTCCAGGTCAGTCTTGTGTAGATAGAGGCATAGTTCCATGTGCTAGTGGCTTAGTAGCTACCATACATATAGCTCTACCCATTAAAGTTGTGTAACTGTATCTATTCTAAAAATCATATTTTTAGGTCTGCTAAATTTTGAAATGAATTTTTTTCTGTGTGTTTGCTGTGTAAAGTAAGTTCAGGTTTTGGAAAACTTCAACCAGAATAGCTGGTTTTTTTCAGAGCATAGTATTTGAAAAATCTAGTGTTTTATTCAAATATCCATACTTCTGACATGGTTTTTCCCCCCAGTTCTTCCATCACTCACATACTTTACAGTTTTACATGGTAGTGGCTCTTGCATCAGGGGTATGCCATATTCCAATCCTCTGAGTGCTGCTAAAATTCTAAGAGTAGCTGACTCCCATATACACCCAGTGGCTCTTTGCAGCCATGATTATCAAATATGCCACCTCCACAGGGCATGCCCAAGCACAGGGCTAAGCACAACTATCCCTGAATCTGCCAAAATCCACACAGCCACACAAACCCCAGGGAAATGAAGAAGCTGCCAGAGTTAAGGAGAGGACAAGAGTTGCCCTATATGCAAGTAGACTGCAAAAAGAAGCATGTGAGAAGAGCTGGCAGGGAGAGAAGACCTGGGCTGACTCAGTAAGGAAGAAGGACAGAAAACAAGAGGGAGATGGCAGTGTAGAATGGAAGGGATAGAAAAGCTCATCTCTGTGTTGAACTAAATAAATACTGCAGCTGTGTCTACACTCATATCATTGCTCTCCTGCCAGAGGAAAGGTCCCACTGGAGGTACAGTGAATGCCTTCCAGAAATACGCTCACTCTACAGCACAGCCTCGCTGTCAGATACCACTCCCTCATTTTCCCTCTAGCCATGGTCTGGTTGCAAACATCAGCTTACCACAGATAAACAATAGTGTTAAGGCAAAGACTGTGATAACAACTCAACTGGAGAGGGAAAGGTTCCAGAGGGACCCCTTAGACACCTTCCACTACTTAAACAGGGTTTATAAAAGTGGGGAGTGACACTTTATACAGGCAGATAGTGGTAGGAAAATGGTTGAAAATAAAAGAGGAGAGATTGAGATTTGTTAGTAGGAACAGGTTCTTAACTCAGAAGGTGATGAGGCACTGGAACAGGTTGTCCAGAAAAGCTGTGGATGTCCCATCCCTGGAAGTGTTCGAGGCAAAGTTGGATGGGGTCTGAGCAACCTGGTCTAGTGAAAGGTGTCCCTGCCCATGGCTGGGTGTCAGAATTAGATGATCTCAAGCCTTTCTATGAAAATGAGGAAATACCAGCATTCATTGGGGTATATTCACAGATCAGTTAATGCATCAGTTCCTTATATCCATAAAGAAACCACCTTCACTACTGCACATTTAATACTTTATTCAGCATGCATGCTACAGAACACTCTGGAAAGGCAGGAAAGCTCTAGAGTAAGTCAGTACTCTGTTGGTAGCACCTATAATCCTCACAGAGACTGAGAGGTACACAGCAGTTAAACTAAGGACCTGCAGGAGAGCAAGGTGTGCTCAGGGTTGAGAATTAAAGGTTAAATTGAATTCCTCTCTGCCTCGTATTTTCTGCCTGAAATTGGAGAAGTGGCTTGATCTAAATTTTTTTTTTTTTTTGAACAAGTGAAGTCTGCATGTTAATTTCTGGGTATCTGAACAGCAGCTGCAGCTCCAGGAAAGAACTAATCTCATTGGCTCACAGCTGCAAGTGAAGTTTGAGAGAGCTATACTTTGAAAGTCTGAAATTCAGTTTACTCCTACACATTCTTAAACAAGATTTCCTGCATGTTTCAGATTTGTCAGAACTACACTGTCTCAAATCAAGCTAATTGTTTCTTTTAATCATAAAGCCTCCTGGAGGTGATAAAATTTGCTTGTCTCAGGGGCCTTTGTGAAGACAAACTGCTTTTGAAGCATTCAGGCACCACAGGAAAGCACAAGTCATCTCAAAGCACACCTTGGTCATCGGACACAGCCCTAAACACCAATCATAGAAAAATGAGGCACAAGCAAAATACTGAAAAGATGCTTGTTCAGTGAGCAGCACTGTGCATGTCATGCAGTAAGCATCTCTGGGGTCCTGGGAGGGTTAGGAGAGAAGGAAGCATATGAGATGCATTGAAGAAGAGAATTGTAATCAGATGTATAAAGAAGCTAAAAAATAGAAGCACAGATAAACCTGTTCCTGCTGTTTCCTGCTGCTTTAGTGTTTGACTTTGGGACTGTCTTAATGTTCTTTTCAAACTCCATGTCTATAATTATCAGCTTATTTCCTTTTCTGGTTAATTTCAAATGGTTCTTTGGGATACTTAGTGGGGCACCTTGGGTCATCAATTGCCAGGTTAAAGACAGCGACAGTGGGGAAACCAGAAATAAGCAACAAGCAGAGAGAGAGTGTTGAGTTTTAAGCAGTTGAGATGTACATATTCATATATGACTGCTAAGGAGAGAGATTAATAAAGAACACCCTCAGAATCCTTCATTTCCCCTGGAATTTCCGGATTATTTACCAAGCTCACATTTAAGCAAAAGAGCCTATCCCAGCCAAACTGGCTGTGTCCTCTAAGAACCTCTGCTGACAAAATTGAATGGACACCACTTTCACACACTGGAGCATCTCTCACCAACAAACTTCTTATTTCCTTCATCTAGAATAAAGTATAGCCTCTTGCTAAGGGGCTAAAACTGCTCTGCCAGCACACACACGTCTCCAAGCAAGCCTAGAAAGTTCTGCTGTGATTTTCTCCTCCAAACACCAATTTCACTGTGAGGCACCACTGCAGGGCAGAGCAGCAGAGGCCCATTCAAATGAAAATGCCACTTTAATACCTCAGCTGCAGTATTTTTAGAGAGTATCTGGGCTCTTAAAAAAAAAAAATCCAGTAAACATATTCCTCCTGTACTGCTCAGTGGGAGGAAATCCTTGACAAAGTAATAAACCCATGCCCCACTGTGGAAGATTTTCTGCCCCTGCTCCACAGTGGACATTTTCCAGTTCCAACCTCCCCTATCAGCTGGGGAATGTCCTGATACAATTAGCAGGATGTTTGATCTTAGGGAGTCACAAGGAGACAGAGACAGCAGATCACACGTGCCAAGAGAGAAACAGAGAGAGAAACTAAGGCAGGCTCCGTGGACTATTAATAAAAATTTTACCTTTGCACATCAGCTGATGGTTACTACAGCAGATTGTAACAATGATCTTAAGCTGACAATGGGAAATTACACCAAACTGGGAAAATCCTAGGTTCTGCAGGTGTTTTAAATGTTTTTTGCCTTAAAGGCAGATCGATCAAGTTGCATATGGGTGACAACCACCCCAAACATGAACTGGTAAAGATTTCTATGATTCACATATACATGGAATTCAAAAAAAAAAAAAATCCTGAACAGCATACATAAAAATTTGAAATTTTAAAGGGATGAAGGAATTAAGTTAGAGGACCATCTAATGTAATATTTTTCAATTTTTTGCTCTAAGTGAGCAAAATGTGGCAGTCTAACAGGGAAGAGAAGAAGACCCAGCAACATTTATTCTTTCAAGGACCAAGAATCAAGCGATCCAGCTATTTATCATTTCTAGTTATAGAGCCCAATGCTACTGATCTAATGCCATTTTTAAAGTACTGTTCAAGTGAGCAGGATTTCTTTTCTTTATTAAAAATTCCTGTGCATTCCAAGCTGCCAATCCAGCACTATTCATCAGAAATTTAATTAACATGGTAGCTTTTAATAGTGAAGTTCATTTTCTATTAGGCTTACTTTCCATTCTAGCAATATTTCTTTATTTTATTTTATTTTTATTTCCTGATCACTGTGTTCCAAGCACCACCAGATTTGTTTTTTTAAGAGACCTGAACTTTATTTTAGTGTCCTTCATATTTTATAGCTAATGAATCACAGGATTTTTCTGTTACCTTTTGACTGGCACAAAGTGAATTAACTTAGGATGCTGTTTGGCATTCATATCAGATATCCTATATAATTCACATCTCAACATTAAAACTACCAAGTAAAATACAAACAACATCAATTTCGTTTCCTCCATCCACCAGTTTTACACAGCAATATCTAGTCAGAGTTTTTTTATCGGTACTTATAGTGGACAACAATTCCTATTTATTTGGCAGTCCATCATCATCAATTCACTCCAACTGCAGGCTACATTTGAGGATAAATTTGTCACTGCAATACAGCAACTGACTGAAAGCATATTGTTTTGACAATTGTTTATTTCATATAAACAATAAACATATTTTAGAATCTAAGGAGGACGAACATGGTGACTTGAAATCTGATCAGAATTCTGGGTCCTGCTCTTAAATGCAAAGAAATGTTCATTGTAGAGTCACAGCAAGTTAATCATCAGCATTCTGTGTGCAGCTGATTTAATCCTGGTTAAAACCAGATGCAAAGCAAGATGGGCAAAATATGTGGAGAACCCTTCTCAGAGTCACAGGCAGGATGCAAAGACTGAAATTAGGTCCAATGTTATTCATCTGCACCCCAAAACTTCACTGTCCATTATTCAACAGCTCCTTATTCACAGGTGGTGATTGCTACATTTCCATGGCACAAACCTCCTCTTCCCAGTCACACCCTAAGTTGTTTTTCTCACCCAGGAAATAAACCACAAGCAGGTTGCCTTGCTGCTTTTCTGGTTTTAGCAGTACCTTGTTTTGTAATGCATTATATAATTATTGCTTTTTTCTGGCCTGTTCCCGTAAAGAGTAAAAAAAAAAATCTAAAACAAGTTTATGATGCATTGAGTGGAAAAAAAGAAGAAAATATGTAGGAAACAAGTGATTTTTTTCTCATCTTAAAGAATCTAACTGGTCTTTTTCCACAGCAAAGTATTTCAAAACAAAGTTTGCTTTGAAGAAATACAGAACCAGCCCCCAGACACATGCATAGACATATTTGTACCTGTACTCCCTATGCTATTTTTTTTCCAGGTGCTTTCTGTGTCCCCTTGTAGGTTTGCTTGCTTTTTGGCTTGCATCAACAGCATTAAAGCTTGTGGTACCCTCCACGTAACAAAACCCAGAGTGATTTAACTCATGCTTTGCTCTTTCAATTGCTCTATGTCCAAACACCAGCTAAATGTAATCAATCAATGCCTAGAAAAATTGAATCTTGAATGATTTGCATGCAAAATTCTGTGGAGGTACGAGACAAAGTACATTTTAAAGCAAATGTGCATAAATGCAAAAACAAATTGCAGATGTGTCTGTCATATAAAGTTGGAGCACAGGGGAGACAAGATTTGAGAGAGCTTTATCCAGTGAATTCATATTTTGAGAGCTCCTGCTTGCCAAAACAGCACCTCTGTGTTAATTAGAAGCTCTCTGTTGTTATTTTTAGTCTTGACCTACCTGCAGTTAAGTGCCAGGCAGACACCACATAACTGTGAGCAGCTGTAACTTCTGTTCCAGGTTTCACAGGTGTTTGGTTCATCTGATTTCGTGTAAAAGCAAACAGAAAAGGGTGTGGAAATTCTTCTTTAAAAGGGTCGTAAAGTAAGAGTTTGAAAGAATCATTTAATTTAAAACTTTATGTGTATTTTGAGATGAAACTGAAATCCCAAATGCTCCTGTTTGCTGCAGCAAGAGCTGCCTTTGCAAGCAGGAAAGTAAAACTAAAGGCAGCCCAGCAAGCTGAGGCATGTTATTTCTTAGGAGCTGGTTCTGGTGATCCTGTGAGAGCAGCCTTAATAGCTGAGCAGTTATGAATTCAGCTGCTCCTGCCTGCCTGCTGCGACGCTGAGCAAACCTCCTGCTTGGTTGTGAGCTCCACACTCAGTTCTAGGAATGCTGACAGTGCCAGCAGCACATCCGAGTACCCCGAGACAGCAGCGCTCTGCTGGCTCCAAGCTTGAACAACGCAGTTTTCCAGAGGTGGAGGAGACATTTGTAGGCAATTTTATTCAAGGGAATCAGCGTTTCTATGCTACCCAGCACCAAGGCTGGGGAATTCCCTGCTGTTCCGTTTCCATACTGTAACTCTTACCAGCTGCAAGACAGTCACGAGCCATTCCACAGGTTCTTAGGCTGAGATTTACCTCAAACTGAGAAGTGCAACAAGAACTGCCTGAATTCCTCTTGAGCACACACATTTTTTGGTTGCAGAGTAGTTATGGCAGTGAAACAACAAAACAACAACAGTATTTAAATATCGATGCCTATATTGTCCTTACAGCCATTTTAAGAAAATATTTTTAAAAAATAAACCTAGCCTTGCCTCACTCTAATTTTTATATTTTCCAGTTACAAGGGTATATATCATTGTCCATCTACACACAAATCATATGGGCAGCATGCAAGCAGGACTGTTCTCAATTTATCCAGTGGGATTTGTTTATCTGTTTGTTTACTCTGATTTATATCAAATGACCACTGCAGGCTTAATGTTTCATAAGCAAGAAAATCTGTCTTTTCTGTTAAATACCACACACATCAATGTGCTCTCATACAGATGGCTTTCGATTACAAACTTCTCCAATAAAATGATACATACATAGAAATAAATATTAAACCGAATTATTTTGATGACATGAGGTAAAAACTTTAGTTAAGAAATTTCCAAAAATTCAGACAAAATATCCTGGACTGTATAGTTATAACAAAAATAATTTTGAAATAGACAACATGGTAATAGACAATCTCATATTTTTATCATATCAACATTTAAAGTTCTTTAAAGCTTACTAGCTATGATTTATCTGTTGTGATACAAAGTTGTTTTTTCATAAAGTGTAGTTTGTATAACACAAAGAAGTACTTGGACTTTTGTCACGGAGTTATTCTGTACCAATTTAAAATTTCTTTTTCCAAGTGCAAACAACCTGGAAAAGTCCTTTGAGAAAGAGGAGTTCTCTCTTCCTTAAAGGGCATTCTTCAATTTACTGAAAAAAAAAAAAAAAAATTACTGGTTTGCTAAATTGTTCTCTTTCCTAGTTAGTATGTGCATGAATAATACCAGCATGTCATACAAACCATTTTCAGGTATTTACTCAGGGTATTTTCTGCCAGCAGACAGACAGACCCCAACAACAGCCTCACATTCTCCAAGCTTACTCAGAAGATAACCAGACACATCTGGAAAAGACAAGACAGTTAAATGACTCAGTGAAAATTATCAGATTTCCAAAAATTGTCTCCCTGATGTAATAAAAATGTCTTTAAAAGAACAAATGAGTCATGTTGCTATAGCAGGACAACGTTTGCGTGGATTGTAGCTATGTAGGATAATCATGGAAAACTTTGTGGCAGGGGGATAATCAACCTCATGTAACCCGTGCACGCAGGCTTTGCTGCTATCTCAGTCTAGCTCCTCACAACCCAAGGCTTCCCTTGGCTTCACTTGTTGTGAACCACCACACTCAGTATCTGACAAATTCCTTCACTGACACACACGTCATCCTTGGCCAGGATTATTCCACCCAGACAGACTGATAGCGAAGCCACAGCGTGCTGCAACTCCTTTGGCACTTTCAAATGTTTACTGCTCTGATGCTACACTTAATAAAGAAACACCTGTAGAAAGTGGTGTCAGTCATTTAGAAGACAACATTTCCACTTTCTCCCATCAAGTATTGCAAGATATTGACACCTTTCTTTTGCAGGGGACATCACTTCCCACTGCAAACCAGGCTGCAGGCAGGACGGTTATGTCTATTTTCTCTGATAAATGTTTGGCTCTTCTTCTCTCTAAGACCTGAAACGACAGAACACCAATTCACCATTAATATCAAACCCAAGACATGTACGCCTACAAAGAACCAGACCAAAACAGACTCATACAAACCAGGGGAGACGTCCCAGCTGAAGACTGTGACTGCCAAAAAACTAATTTCATCTATGAGAAAGATTAGACCTATAGCTTGCATCCTTTAAATTATTTTGGTTCCCACTACTGAAAATGGTCAGGAAGCCCAATCACAAAAGTCACCAAGATCATAAGAGTTAAAAGGGTGATCAGATTTCTTACCACTGATGGGAAATATTGATTTTACTGTTCAACCAAAACTGAACAGTAAGATAATTTTTATTTAGAGGAAGTAATAATTAATAAGGCATAGGCTTTCTCCTGAGCAAGTCTATATCAGATTTCCTTTCAGAGAAATGCATGCTAAAAACTCCACCCCACTGAGCAAGAATCCTGACTGAAAGGACAAATGGGCCTCTGAACTCCAGAAGGGGGTTTCTAACCAGGAATTTCAAGTTTTCGCATACCTCAAGAAATGACTAAGGCAGAATTCCAAGCACAGAAAAAAAGGCAAGATTTAAGAATTACTTCTCTACTGGCCTCTATAATTCTGCCTTAAACAACCAGACTGACTTCTAGCCCAATTGTCCATGTATTGCAGGATGCTTAATGTCCAGATGTTCCTTTTTTATCTGAGACTTCTCTCATTAGCTTCCAAGATTTTCAGTAATTTTGACAGCCCAAGAGACTGTGAAATCCTAGGGCATGAATTAGAAATATAATTGTTAGTACTGGGACAGTTGTGTGCAAAATACATGTGGGAAAATCTCTTATAAGAGCATGTACCAAAGTCTCTGCCTTCTGAAAGAAACAGAGAATTGATTGCCTTGTTTGGAAGCACATATTCTCTCAAAATCTTTAAAGCAGTGTTGAAAGTCAGGGGTGTCCCATTTGCCCCTTCATAATGTTCAGATGCTGGATGGCAAGAAAAAAAATCAACTTCTGCATTCAAAGTTCACCAGGCAAGACCATTACAATCATAATAAAAACATGACAAAAACCTGTATTCTTCTTTCATGTGTAGCTAACATTTACTCCACAAGATTTCGTTGGAATGAGAAGCCTCCTTGCCTGCACCTCTGATCCCAGTCTGAGGAGCGCTACCTCCTGTTCTCATGACGAGTGCATTTTTCCTCTTTATGCCTATGAGAAGGAAAAAAAAATGCCTTTCTGAGCTTTGTCAGCCTTCATGAAATACTCTGTTTCCTTCTTCTATATCCACAATTAGTGGCAATTTCAGGTGAGAAGTCAAATAACATCACTACAGTGAGCTCTCCTGATTATGATCCCACAGCTCTATTAAGGCAGCAGAAAACACAACATACAGGCACACAGACAGCAGCAAATGTTGCATTGTCCCAACTAGAAATGTCTGGAAAGTAGGTGAACTGAGGCAGCACATTTCATCCTGAAAATATGACTTCTGTTTGTTAAAATGCAGTTAGTCCAGCATGACATGAAGTCAGTGGGAGGATTAACTCATCTCTATTTCTGTCCCCATGTTAAGACGGGGCTGCAGTCAACATTTCAAATAGTTACTTTCAAAGGAGACGTGACAAGCATAAAGAGGAACTGTTAATGTTCTACTTTTATTTCTTCTTGATTTCACTCAGTCTGCCATGCCAGGCTGAGGCCTTTACTTTCAGACAGAAAAAAATTCTTCCTTTAAGTCTCTAGAAATGTGTTTAGAGGATCAAAACAAACACCAAAATAGAAGGTCTTAAAAATTACTTTACCAAAGAGATGTCAAACTAATTGACCTGTAGAGTTTGGTGTTGTCAGGAGATTACCTGCTCTGTGTACTGAACAATTTATAGGCTAGATCACCATGCATGAATACTACAATTTACTGATCTGATTAAAAACAACCCCAAATCTAGATGACAATCCAACTAAGTTTTGGACAAAAAGGTTGGTGTTCCAAAGAGGTTTTGCCATTTAAACTAGTGATTGTGGGAATTCTGTCTTTTCTTATACAATGCCAGAGATTTGAATAGACAAATTATGGAAAGAGGTGTCACAGCTGAATAGGTTTACTCTGAAAAAGCTGGACTTCAGAGTTATTAGAACATGGGCTGAAGTGTGAGCCAGTAAATTCTACAAGGTATGTCTTGAAAAGGAGAAGGAAACCTCTGTAGCAGATGAAACTATTGAACAATATGAAATTGAAAATTCAGTTGCTGAACACAGAGCTTGATTCTCAGAGCCTGCTGCATTTAGGGAAATACGATCTTTGTCACCTTCGGAAGAAACTTAGACAAGAAATTCCCTGAAGTGGAAAGACAGACACACACCTCCTCAGAACTAATCAGGGGAGTTAGATATGCAAACAAATTTCATTAGTTATCAGACTGTTTTGGATCATTAAGTCTCATGAGCCAGGGTGTAATCACTGGAAAATTCCCTCCCTCTGCCCACCTCTATGCGTAACTTTGAATAGATTCCTCATGTGTCTTGTTCCTGTTTTACTTTAGCTCATCTGTCACACCACACTACAGAGAACAGGATGCAGAGGTGAACTGTTATCTCCCAGACTAATTTGCTAGACCAAAACAAGTGACTGGAATTCCTGTTCTAGTGAACCTAAGCTCTCTGCACCTGAGTATTTCTGTACTCAGAAAAGACTACACAGAGGTAACCTATGAGAAGGAGAATGCAGGCCTGAACTTTGGGACTTCCTTTTTCACATTTTTATTTGAAAATATATAGTTAGAAATATGTACATCTATGTACATCCAAAGGGTCTGTTCCAGGGGATAAGCTACCAACAGCCAGGGTCCAATGTCTGTAATTTGCTTTTCTTAACAAATGAGTTTCTGCAGTCTGAGAAGTTTCAATCATTCTTGAGTTTTAGGAATTTCAATCATTCTGGAGCTATTTCTCAGGGTAAAGACTTTGCTACAAGTAACATGCTCAACAGGATTATTTTCTGCATCTTTCCTCTGTACTAACCTCTTGGTCAACCTGAGGCTGTTGCAAGGCAGTGTACACCCTCAGAAATTCATTTAAGCACTCTAAAAAGGGTGGTTTTCCTTGAGAGTTCTCTTCTGCACAAATTTATAAAGATGATGCCTTTTGTTGAAGCCCTCTAAGGGTTTCAGCAATATTGCATTTATGATTTACCATGGTTCCTCTGGAGGTATTCCTCTGGTGTCATCACATAAGCATAAGACCCATCCAGCAAAATACTTACAGGCGCTGAAACAGAGCAAAGGAAGAAAACAGCCTCAAGGGAAGAAGGTAAGGAAAGAGAGATGAGAAAAGAAATAAGGCAGTCTGGAAAATAGAACAGTGGGCACACACAACTTGCTGGAACTGGAAGGGTCAGCAACAGGTAGGACAGGTAGATTCTGCAAAGCAATCTGTAAACAGAGGCCTTATGGCTACTTCCATACAAATAAAACGTTAACTACCAAAGAACCATTCTCTGGTTGCATTCAGCAATGTGCCCCTTGTTCTGGCTCTCTACCCCTGACTTCAATGACCCCTGAGTGGAAGACTGAGTTGATAGCTCTTGCCTTTTTTTAGTTGCAGTCATCAGTCACAATGCTGTGGTTGACCACCACAAGTTTACCCAGCACTGCAAAGCTTCTATTTTTTCTGGAGTCCACGAAAACTGCAGACAGGAGCTTGGTGTTCACAGGTCATAGTGCATTTGTGCTGTTAGAAACACACTGGCATGTTACAACAATTCTGCTGCTGAGACAAAAGAGCAATGACTGCAATTTCTTTCTCAGAAACAGACTGCAAATAATGAATCAGTGAGATGCAGTAACACTGTAGTAAACATTAGAGATGGAGCATATTATTTATGAAGCACAGTAGAACTTTTCTCAAGACAATACAGCAGTGCTGACTCTCTCTAACACACTGCTGTCTTTTCCTTAGCTTATTTACTGCCATAGAAATTAATCTGCTGTTTTAAGGATAACAGTTACTTTGGTGGTTTGGCAGTGGATGTAAATGTCAAGAATGGAAATCCTGACATTCTTAAAGCTTAAGATAGTAAATGTTTTATTCTATTATGAGTTGAAGATAAAAAAAGCCCTGTGGAAAATTCAAATCACAACAAGAACCAAGTTCCTTCCAAATCTAGGGGACAGTTGTACTGCAGGCTTTGATTCCTGTTTCTTTCTCTCCATACTAGAACTTGAAAACTTGAGTGATGTATCTATGTCCATACTTAGTTGCAAATGACTCATTTTCCAGACATCCTTCTCTGCATCACTCCAGCTGTTATAAGGTAATACAGTAAGTTAGTAGGTGGATTTTTTTAAACAATCTTAGGTATCAGCAATTCTCTTCCTCCTATGTCATTCTGCTTTCTGTCCCCAGTGCAGGCATATTTAGACAGTTTTCCACACCCTTTGGTGCATTCCAGAAAACAGAGCTGACTTTACAGCAAATCAAAGTGAACTTGCTTGGTGAAATAGGTGCTAAAGAATATTTTAACATCACAAGATGAGGGTACGCCTGTTTAAAATTCTGGCAGATTAATGATAAACAAAACACTGTGGAAATGCAGCCTGGAAAGTTACAACCATTTCCAAAGTTCCAGAAAGAATGAATTATACCCCCACTGGAGGTTAATCACTCTGTCTTAGGGATGACATACAATTACATGTATTTAGCTATTACAGAGAAACTCTTTCTTTCACAAGTACCCACCCTACTGTTAATAATTCTGAAAAGACTGAATTCTGTGTAAAACCCAGATTTTACACGTTTTCTTCCAGCTAAAGAGCAAGAGCAATTTTACACAACAATCTGTGATACAAGGTTTTGATATCTGGATAAGAGATTTGACTCTCTGAAACGCCAGAATTGAATAACATGGCTGGAGAAGGTAAAGGCAGCAAATCTTTTAAGCACAGCGTTCTCATGGGCAATACACAAGTGGACAGCAAACAACACTAAAGCAAACTTCTTCCTTGGTTCCCCAGACCTGCTCTGCTTCCTACAGTGCCAGCCAGGTCACCTGCACCTCCATTTTTGGTACTTATCTCTAGTCCCTGGCATGTTTCCCTTCTTGGAAATCCATAACCCACTTAGCATGGTCTCCTTCCAGAACCTTCTATCTCAACTGCAGGCATGTACTCCCCCCTCCAGACAATTTATCTTCCTTGGAATACAGTTAGAATTGCATTCTCCCCTGTTCTAAAAATCAGACCTAATTACAGACTTAATTACCTAACTTTGAATTACAATAATGTTAATTAATTGTTAATTCTTATTCCAAATAATCAGCTGGAATGGTAGTGGGAAAAAAATCCACTGTGTGGCGTTTTATAGCAATTCATTTGCTTTGGTGTTTAAGATCAAAGGCGTTGGTTTGATGATGTTCTTGGTTTAAGACAACAAAGCTGGTGTGTTGCAATCAGCATCAACATGTACATGCACTTCTTGCTTTCCTCCCCTGCTGTTCTCCTGCCACAGTGTCAGCCTACTATTCACCAAAGAAATGTTTTATTGTGTACATGCAAGTATTTAAGAGATGCCCAGCTGATTATCCTTAGGTTTTGGAAAGTGATGTATGCTGCAAAAAGTCTGTATACTTTTAGTGAGATTTTGGGGGTTTTTATGTCTAGGTTGAGGGCTTCTTCATTTAAGAAAATAAAAAATTCATACAGAACTAACTATATTTCATATTAATTTACTATCCAATTCACTTATATGGAAGAGAAGTATTAATTTTAACTGTTATTTCTACTCCAAACACTCAATAAAGACAACGATTGTCTTCTTGGCTGGATGTGTTCAACATGAAATCAGAGCACACTTCTAACTTACTGTTTGCACATACCTTATACAGTTTTAGTAGCAGCTACATGGTTTTCAGTTCCTGATTTTCAAAAATTTCTGTGTTTTCTTTCATATGTATCAGTAAATCATCTGATAAGCACCTGGTGAGCAGGCAGTCCATGGAAATCTGGGGTGATACTACGTTTTAAGTTTGGAGTTTCCTGGGCACCTAAAATTGAAACTCAAGAGTCATCTGTATAGAGTTAGTTTTGTGCCAGGACTTACTAGACAGAACTTTCCTCCTCTTCGAGTCATGATCCAAATCTCCAAGTTAAAGATAACAGTAGCTGATGCTGAAGATTGGCTGAGATTTAATCAAAAGTGAAGACAAAAGTGTCTCCCGTTTCTATTCCATTGAAATTCAGTTCACTGCTACAAAAGATCTGAAACCTACCAGAACAATAATAAAATCAAGCTGTTTTCCAGCTAATGCTTTGTTACCCAGTTGAGAATAGCATTCAAAATGACCTTTTACAGTGAAAGTACAAAGGTCCTGTCAAAAAAAACAAACATTGAATGAAAAAAATCATCAAGTTTATTCTCTAGGGAAAAATGGCAAGTCCAAACCTAGCAGTGGTTTCTCTCTGTGCTTAGTGATGTAACTCAGCAATGAGTTTGTTGCTTACATGCAAACCTCTGTGTTATTTTACACACCTTTGGATATCTCACCTGGTCTCCAGCTGCCACTGCTGAAAAGCAACTATTGTCCCCTATTCCTGTAGCTTTTTTTTTTCCGATGTAAAGTGCCACTACAATCACAACATGGCTTGAGGGGTGAAGAAAAAATTAAGACAGTGAAAAAAAATTATTTACCATGCTAGCTTCAACAATGTATTTTATGTATCAGTCAGTGAACAGTCTCTAACAAAGTGATTTGGCAGAAGTCAGAGGTAGCCTGCTCTAAAATGTAACACACATTATGTTATTAATGAGTTCTGCTTTAGTGAATCTAAAAGAATGAAACCAGTTTATGGATAGACAAAGGAATTCTTTTGAAGGAGTGGCAAATCCTGCTGGATTACATGAACAGTTTACAAAGGAGGAAATAAAGTCATCTTAATATTTCTCCCTGCTTCACAGGCTTTCAGTACTTAGCTCAAAACAAACCATTCAAAGAGTTTTCTGGCTAGGCAAATGAATACAACAGCACACACATATACATAGAAAATAGTCACCAATTCTGCCTTAAAGCCACTGCTTTACTCCTTTTGCAGAACAGATAGATATCAACCAGTTTCTGTCACAGTGCTGGTAAGCAAAGGAGAGACCTTCAGAGAGAAACAGCACAAGCAAGGATCATCCAGAGGCAGTGGGAAGCAGACCTAATGACTGAGAAGGGACAGCAGCCTGGGCTTACAGAGAAGGAGGCAGCAGGGCTCTGGGGTTTTTTGCTCTAAGATTCACCAACTGGCTGAGATTTCAAGACCTACATCTAACAAACATGAATCAAGTGCCTCTAGATCATCTCAATCATAAACAGAACGAGCTCAACACCCAGAACATCCAGACTTCACATTTATGCTGGTGAAGAAATCTTAATTATTTAAGATACAGTACAGGGGCACTGTCGAAATCAGCACAAGGAAAACATAAATCTAGCTCTCTGGTAAAATCTCTCTCGCTCTAACTTCTGGAATCTTTAAAATGCTCTTGATTCATTCATTCTATGATCTATGAACTAGATCATAGAATCATTTAGTTGGAAGAGATCCTCAAGATCATCAACTCCAAATGTAAACCTACCACTGCCAAGTCCAGCACTAAACCATGTCCCTAGGTGCCACATCTACATGTCTGTTAATACCTCCCGGGATGGCAGCTCAATGGATTCCCTGGGCAGCCTGTTCCAATGCTTGACAGCACAGATGGAACTCCAGTCACCACCATCTCCAGGCTCAGCATCCAGTCAGTTGTTTACCCAGTAAATACCTGTCCAAGCCATGAGCAGCCAGCTTCTCCAGGAGGATGGGAATGCTGTGGGAATGCTGCCAAAGGCTTTACTAAAGTCAAGGTAGACAACATGCACAGCTTTTCCCTTATCCACTAAACAGGTCATAGGAGATCATGGTGGTAAAGCAGGACCTCCCTTTCCCAAACCCGTGCTGGCCGGGCCTGATGCCCTGGTTGCCCTGTCCTGTGTGACCACACTCAGGACAACCTGCTCATAAACATTTTAACTCTTTCTGACAAAGCTGACTCCTCACAGGCCTCAAAAAAAGTTGAAGATTTCTTTCAAGTCCAAATATGCCTCCATTGTAAAAAGGTCCGTTTGCACAAGGATTTCAGACATAATACAAATTGCTAGGAATTCACGGGGAGGTGAGTCAAGGTTTTCTGGGATTGCTGTACAAACTGATTACACATTGCCAGATAAGAAATTCCTCAAATTATTTAAACAGCTGACACATAAATGACCTCTTACTAAATGACCTCTTACTTTAAAAGTGGTGGTCAGCGGTGGCTTTATGCATACACTTTGTTATTTACATAAATCTACATCTGAAACAAAACTTGTGCAATTGAACATCTTTGGAATGTCCTTCGGAATTCTAATGAAAACATTTTCATGCATACATATAATTCAAAATTCTGTAAAAACATCGTTGCGTTTATAAATGTTTTGGTTAACCAGGTCACTAATTATTTCAGTTCATTGAAACATTTTAAGTAGGAAGAAAAAAAGGAAATTGAGGAAGAAGAAAATTAGATATTGTTCTCTCATGGCTAAGAGCCTACGAAAATTCCATCTTTACATTTTCAACTGTTGGTGACAGGGGCACCTACTCCAGAAAACTTACCTAGAAGTCACCTACTTCCAGCAAAGAAAATAGCAACTATGGTTGGTTAATCTGTTCTTCACTTATGAAACTCCAGCCAAGCATTCTAAATTACCACAAAAATAATGGCAAACCACATGAAAACGGTAATTTTTAATACCACAAGAACTTCAGAAGAAACTCCTAAAACTTCCAGAGTCAAAAGAACGTATTCTAGAACTTTTAATTAGAACTTGTGGTTGCTATGGGAAAAAAAAATTGTCACTTATAACAAAGCCACATTTTTCTGTATTTAATTAAACTAAAATTGAAAAAAAAACCCAAAACAAACACTCCCCACACTCCCAGTCTTTAGGAATGCAAGAATCCAGAGTTCTTTCATCACCGAGTTCTCCACAGAGTTACTGTTTTCCTGTCCTAATGTTACTTTCTACCACTAGTTAGGCAAATTCTTGTCTCAGTGGAGCATTGTAAGTGTTCAGGAGGAGGGTTTTGGTTGGTTGGTTTTTTTGTTTGTTTTGCTTGTTGTTGTTTTAGAGATGGCATTTGGTGTGGCATTGATGCCACAACTCTGAAATTAAAAGTAAATTGTCAATTACCAAACATGACTAGTTCAATTTAAATGGTATACACAGACACACACTACTGAGCAGTATATAGTGCACATCCACAGGAGGACAATTACCATATTAGACAGCTTAAAAACTAAACTGAATTCACACTTAGAAAAGCACAGCGAAAAATAATGGCTTAGCCTATGCCTAAATCAGCCCCAACACCGTATGTTTTCTAGACTGTTAGATTTATCTCTAAGTTAAGTACTCTGCAACAATTGCAGCTTTTACTTGGTTGGTTGTCTTTTTATTGTTTGACCAAAAAAAAAAGTTTAAAATTCCTTCAAGAGCACTGGACAAATTATTCTCACACAAGACAACTCTTCCTCCCTCCACAGCCCCAAAATTCTGTGATGAGGTAGGTACAAGGGAAGGCAGCTTTCTCACCCAAAGATTGCTTCACAAATTCTTCAGGCTATTTCTTAGCCAAGAGTATTTGCTCCCAGCTATCATTGCACCTGTCTCATCACTCGTGTTTGAGCAACATGCGATGGTGCAATTACTTTCTTCAAATGTAATCAGGGCAGGTTTCTCTCAGGCCTCCCCCAGTGTTGTGCCTGTACACACACACATGGAAACACCAACATTAAAGCAGCAATGTTGAAGCCTCAGCAGGGGAATTCAGAAGCCTGCCCCTGCTCATCCTGTAGCTGAAATCTGAAAGGCTTTAACAAACATGGCTGAAAAAGCAGCAGAAGGTCTTTACCAGTCCATCTCTGCACACACAGAGATTGTATGTGGGCCCACACATGCATAGGAAATATGCATTTCCTTTAAAAGGAGGTCCAAGAAGTAAAATTCCCTTTCTAAATGCATTATAGAATATTAAACTTTTGAAGTATTATTTCCTTCAGAGTTTGCCTACTACAATTATATAGTCAGAGATCATCTGCTTATGCTTCATGGCTTAAAGAAATCCAGGCACTCCTTGATAATGAATAAAACAGAGATCATGCTACACAAAGAACACTGTTCAAGCACAGGTGAAAAAGACTCCTTTCTTTTGACTTTCTTTCATCTCTTCTACTCTCCACAGCAGGGATTGTCTTCAAAATTAAAGATATCTTCCTGCAACTGCTTAAAGTAGTCTTTGGCTAAAATACCTCTCCCAGCTCAGACTACACTTAAAATTTAAGCCATGCGAATAATATTTGAGACAGCCCTGACAGGTAAATTTCAATAATCACTCCTCTTCTATGAGTATTATCCACTTCAGTAAGAGGGCCTTGACCCTCTGTTTGTGTCCTCTGTCAGAAAGCATACAACTAAATACATATGGATAGCAGCCAAGGAGGTACCTCAGAGCATTGTTTTTGCATATCAAGAAATGTTTCCTCCACTCCAGCCTGGGAGTCACTCAGAATCGTTAGCCCTTGTCATGAGCTTGAGTAAGATGCCACCTGCTTTGAAGACTATGATAGTTACAGTAGGTTCAAAACAGGAATGCACACAGGATTCAAACCTACCTGAAAAAGCTGTAATTCCTCTATATTTGTCAACAGTGAAATGCAAGGAGCTAAAACCTCTGATGAATTTCCCTGGGCACAACCAATTAACTTCTGAACTGACTCCAAAATAACTGCAAATTAGTTCTCTCTCTAAATACTCGGGGCTGGGGGGAGGGAATTTGAGTGTTACTTTGATTTGAATCTGTGCATTGTTTGTACTTTAAAGGAATAGTAAAGGTGCTGTAGAATTCTTTTCTAGTGTCCTAGAATGAGCAAGTAACATATTGCATTCAGAGTATCAGGTTGAAATTCACACTGTACGCCCAAAGTTTCAAACTTCAGAAGAGCTTAAGAAGGATTCTCTTTCTGATCAACCCGGGGATCTGTGGTAGTTCCTATTCTGCAGGCAAGGAGGAGGAAACAGCATGCTGCTGTCTGCCAAAACCTCCCAAAAGTCAGTGCGTGCTGCTAATGCAGACTGGGACATGACACAGCAAGTATAAGCATCTGCACAAACAAATGGCCTCCTCGGATATGTAAGCTTATAATTTATTTGGCAGAGAAGAAATTAAAAGTTTCAAAATGAAACATAATTATTTCTTAAAATAGGCAACTGAAACAGGAATTAATTGATGGCTAGGTCAATAGAGAGTATCCTGAATTGCTCAGATCCCTGCAAAGTGAAGAGTGTGCCGTAATGCACATCACATAGACAATGCAAAAATCATGAAACTGCAGGAGAGATCTGCTGCTCTAACAATTCACTTCATTCTTCATACAACAGTGAGCAGAAATAAAAATCTTCACAGCTGCCCTTTCTTCTTGTCTAGGGCTAAGCCACGAGAAAAACTTCCAAAGTATAAAAGGGAATCTTCTCTTGTTCTCTTATCTTTAAAGGAGATAAACAGTGGCATTCACTAACAGAGCATGAATCATTTTCCTTAGTACAGGTACTGAACAAACAGAAATGTCCGTCATTTTCCAGCTAGTTATTTTCTCATAATGACACAAATGTTTAACTTGACAGGTAGGGCCATTATTATGGAGAAAGGGAAGAACAGTATGGTTATTGTACCTGAATAATAATTACGTACCATGACACCTACAAGTTGAAACAAAATTGACGAAGGAGCACAAACTGAGTTCAAGCAAACAGTGATGGTTTTTCACAGATAAAGACGCAAGATGTAGATTTTGTAAAGTAAACATGCAAAGTAGCCTGTCAAGCTTCCTGTAAGTGATTTTCACTCCAGTTTAATCAACACGTGATTTCACCCAAATCCTAAATTTGTGTGTTTCTTGGACATGTTTCTACACATCTCTAGCAGGCTACCATGAACATCCTCCTGCTTCACTCAAGCATGACTACAGAGAAAGAAATCCCAAGTTTAAAGTTCAAAACTTACGCTTAACTAAAGAACATGCTGAAAGACACTTTCAGCTTATCAGGTTTTTTCCTGTTTATTATGGAAGTAACTGCTATACTGGTTTAGAGGAATCTTCTTTCTATGCCTTCAACATTTTAGAGACAAACAGAATAGAACATGACTGCATATAAGTCAGCAGTGTGCCCTGGTAGCTAGGCCAATTGTATCCTGAGGTGTAGGATACAGCATCAAGCAGGAAGCTAAATTACAGATATTTTATTTCATAAGGAGTAGATGGCAGGAAAAAAAATCCCCAAAAGTCAAATATTCTGACATTGCAATTAGGGATTAAACTGTGACACACAATTCAAAATTTGCCAACAATCACAAAGTCCAAAATAGCTACTTTTTTTTTTTCCCCTAACCATGCCTCCTGCAATGGGAAATGATACAAAGATAGTAAGTATCCTAAAGGCAGACATTTCCAGCACATATTAGTACACTCGATTTTTATGTTTGTAAAAAAATTACTCAAGAAAGTAGATGTCTTCACTGTATTTCTTGCTTTGGTATGTAAAGAATAGGCTGTCAGAAAACACTTGAAAGAATAAAACATCGAAAGCTAAGTTTTTCATCTGGGAAAATTTTACATTCAGGAAAATTTGCTTCAAAAGCAAGCATACCCATTACTAATTATTCACTTTCCGGCAATTTTCCCATTGTTCCTACCCCAAATCATCAAGACGATACTGAATATTTAATCTGTATGGGCAGGTATTTGCTGTCTCATTCCTGCTGAAGTGGTAAATGCTGCCAAAGGGTACATTTCCTCTGAATTAAGGAGATCTGTCTGCTATCACATGTCTGAATTCCACACATTTCCTTCACAAGTTGGTGACTGACAAATTATATCCGCTTCAAATTGCAATTCCAGCTTGCATTAGCCTTGCCCAGTTCCGAAGCTCCAAAGGTTTATTTAAGCTGGAGAAGCTGCCTTGCCTGCTGGGACAGCACCATGGATGTGAGCACCCACACCGGTGAGACGGCACATACATCCCATCCCATCCCATCCCATCCCGTGCTTACATGCAACAGCGCCTTCCAGTGGCTCCGAGGGCGCAGGAAAAGCACTGGCTCACAAGAAGGGATTGCAGCACATGCAGAAATGCAGCGGCACAGAGCAAACGTGCAGCCCTCACCTGCGGGAGCATCACCTAGGGATGCCGGGGAACATCAGCACCACTGCAGCACAAGTGAAAAGCAGGAAATCAGATTTATAAGTGGCCTGAAAATTCTGGACAGAGTAGATTCAAAAATAATGAGAGCTTCTTGTACATTAAGGACAATATAGAAATTGGTCCTTTTTTTTTTTCCAGAGTAATATGAGGCTGACAAACAGCTTTGGAAAAATCGGAAGTCAACCATTTCAAATTGCAAACTAATCCTCAGGAACCAATCTTTAATATGGTTTATCAGTAAGAAACCTTTGGAAATACAGAACAGCTATGTCCATTCCTGCACAGTAAACTATATCTGGTAATCAAAATCTCTCCCTACAGTCAGACTAACAATTCGTGAAATTTATGGTATCAGAAGAAGCTAAGGAAGCAAACTCATTTAGCAAAAAACTCTCACCTCAGTGTTAAGTAAAGGTTGTCTTGCAAGTAGCTGTTTACTTGTTGAGTTGCTGTCATAATTAATTCCTACAAATCATTAGGAAGAAGCAGTTGCACAAACCAGAATAAGACGAACTCCCATAATTCTACTGACAATTTATATTCTCATGAGGTCCTGTAAACACAGTTACTTCATAACATTTACATGCAATATGTGGTTCCATATTTATACGTAAGAAAGATCTCAATTTGATTCTGTTAATTTCAAGTTCAGGCCATTGCACTTGAGCCTCCGAGTTACATTTCAATATACACTGATGATGAAACGCTTTCTACTTACATCTACATTCCATCCATGCAAAGAACAGCATTAATCAGCAACTATTCAGTGTGCAAAATTTGACCTTTCATACTGGGACCTCTATGAGAACAATGCTTGCACAATTAAGTTCTGCTTCTTTCAATACTTAAAGGAGGCTTTTAAGAAAGATTGGAACAAACCTTTTAGCAGGGCCTGTTGCAATAGGAGAATGGGTGATAGTTTTAAACTGAAAGCGGGTAGATTCGAACTAGATATAAGGGAGATTTTTACAGTGGGGGTGGTAAAAGACAGAACAGGTTGCCCAGAGAGGCAGAAGATTCCCCATCTCTGGAAACATTCAAGGTCAGGGTGGGTGGGGCTCAGAAGATGTCCCTACCCATTGCAGGAGAAGCTGAACTAGACGACCTTTAAAGGTCCCTTCCAAGCCAAATTATTCTATTATTCCCTTTTATATTTCATAAAGTTTTATTGAGGTTTTTTTTTACATATGAGATTGACTTTCCTATGCAAACATGTGCCATTGGTTCTGTGTGTTTAAAGAAATGTGGTATGATAACATTAAGGTCTTTTAGCTTTACAGTACGAAACCTGGTTATTACAGAAGACTAAAATCATGAGTTTCACATTAATTTATAACTTAAATATTTTTAACTGTCCATCTTCAGCTATTTATACAGAAAAACAACCCTAAGTATATAATAGTTATCTGTGTTGTCAAACCAGGAAGCAATCTTCACTGAGTTTAATTTAAGGCCATTCGCATTGGATTCTCAATATTGGCTTTCAAGGTCTCCAGAAACTTTGAAGCCAGTTCATCATCCACCACTCGACCATCACTTGAAAGAGTCACTGTCATGAGTTGATGCTGTTCAAGTTTCTCATTCCCTTCTTCATCTTCCACAATCTTGAGCTCTGGTCTTGCTCGGCCCACAGCAAGGATGCAGGCCTGAGGAGGGTTTATGACTGCTGTGAAATCACTGATGCCAAACATGCCCAGATTGGAGATACTGAATAAAACAGGAAACAGTTTCAGTAGCATCAGAAATAACATATTCCCTACAAGAAATAATCTATATTCAACAACTACAATTAAATCCCCTCCAAGGCAAAAGCCATTAAGTTAAAAATAGATCTGAACTGTTTTCAGTTGAGCACATTCAGACTCTCAAGCGTTTGGAATTTTTGCAATTAAAAATAATGCACCTTTTAAAAAGTCCCATTTCTTTACGGCAATATATCCTTGCACTGCACACACACTGAAGCCAGAAAGTAAGCCAGCAAGGCAATGTCTCTAAATATATTTTGCCTGTCCCTGTTCCAAGCCAAATGTCTTTTAGACTGAACCTCACAACTGCAAGTTACAATGGCTGCTGGTATCCACTGAGATAAAACTGGCCATCTAGGTATCACTCAGGCACACGAAAACATTTCTGTCCATGTCACCACCTATGAAGTGGGATATTAGAAAAGGCTTGGACTCTTCTGTGACAAGTTGTCTCTGGAGAAAGCTGGCCCACCATCTCCTCCTTTCTGGTTATAGTTACAGCAAAGAGTGGAAAAAACGATTGAACGGTACAGTCCAACCATCAAATGGCACCACTGCCACGTTCACCTCTACACGAGGTCCTTAAGTCTCACATCCACCTGCTTTTTAACACTTCCAGGGATGGTGACTCAACCACATCCCTGGACAACCTGTTGCAATGCTTGACAATCCATTTTGTGAAGAATTTTTTCCTAATATCCAATCTAACCTTCTCCTGGTGCAACCTAAAGCCATTTCCTCTCCTCCTGTTACTTACTCCCTAGGAGAAGAGACCAACCCACACCCCACTACAACTACACTCCTTTCAGGCAGAAAGAGTGAAGAGTGATATGGTCCCCCCTGAGCCTCCTGACTGAACAATCACAGTTCCCTCAGCTGTTCCTCACAAGACTTGTGCTCCAGACCTTCCACCAGCTCCACTGCCCTTCTCTGGACACGCCCCAGCACCTCAATGTCTTTCTTGTGGGGATGGAACCAAAACTGAACACAGAATGCAAGGTGTGGCCTCACCAGTGCCAAGCACAGATGAAACAAACCTGTACCAAGGTAATTGTTTCCCCCTGATAAAAGACACTTGGTCTAGGTTTGACCCTTAGAATCATCCCATGGAGTTTCATCCTAAACACAGCAAGATTTCAAAAGCAATGCATTAGAAGTCAGTGGAATAGCTGAGGATAAAACAGTTCTCAACCCATGCTCCATGTATTCAATGCTGCTAGAGTTTTACCTAAAAGATCCTCCCTGGTACTCTTCTGGTAACAGTTTTCCATCTCTAGCCTTCTTTGCTAGAGCCTAAAGAAGATGAAAGAAGAAAACAGGAAGAGAAAAGGAAGAAGTTAGTGTGTTGCAATAGACTAATTCTTTTTATTCCAGTAAGACATTTTAAGTACCATACAGACACTAAGTCAGCAAAAAGTCACCTGCTTTTCGACTTAGGGAAGCACCTCAGCAACACTGTTGTTGTATCTGCAGTGATTTGGCAAAGAGACTAGGACACACTTTCCCATCAATACTGGCTGTTCAATAAAAGCTGTTCTCTCACCTTACAAATACTGCTCCAGTTTTTACAATGGAACCACCATTCTCCCTGGTGGTTTTAGATTGTCTAGCCAAATACTGATGAGATAAATGCAGAGTGTTCCTAACATATTTGTTTAAAGAAATTGACATATACCATTTCAGAACTTTCTACCAGATTGAATGAATGTATTTCTCCAAGCTAAAAATTCAACTACCTTTTGAAAGATGCCTGTAAGGCCACTCCTTCTGTGATCTCCGTTTCATTTGTGAGACTTGTCTTTAAAATTCAACAGAAGAAATGTTCAAATACAGCCCAAGAAGTTCATCCTAAGTTCCAATACAAGATCGCAGAGTTGTACAAAAATTTAAAATTCATAGTAAGCATGTCAAAGTTACAAGGATACACTGAGCTTTACTTTAGGCTTTTTCTCATCTCTGAATAATTAGTGAAGACAATTCACAGAACACTGTCAATAGAAGTGTGATGTGTTTGTGCAATTGCATTATTTGAATGATGAAAATACGGTGCCAGGACGCACATGACCTGGAAAGAAGTCAAAATTGGAATGCAGCAGAAGGGGATATGTGAGCAATTACACAAAGAAAGTGCCTGCCAAACGACAGGGAGACTGACAGAGAAGCAGCTGCAGTTTCAGTGTGTGCCTCCCCCTTGTGCATGTCAGGTACATACTTATTTCAGAAATTCAGTGAAGAAGTTGAAAAGAAAAATGATGTTGGTGTGGACACCTATGTCACACACATTCCACTTGAAAGGCAAGGGGAATGCTCACTACCATGGCCCCAGTGAATGCAACACAAGCTGCATTTCCACCACGGGGACTGCAGGACATTGATTTGTGGTAAGAGAGGTTTGCAATACCACACACTATTGCAGGTATTGGGGATGCTAATGAAAGCACAACATTGAACAATGCTTTTCTTCTTGTCATTCTACCACTAACCCCACAACAATCTCAGCTGACCTTCCTCCTCAGCTGGCTACTAGTGAAAGGAATTGTTTTCACAACACATGCAGCATAAAGTAAGCAATACGGACTGGAAAAAAAATCTTAAAACCACCCATTTATGAATGTTTTGTGATATGACCCATCTTTTTCTGCTACAACTTTTTGGCTGTTCCCCTTTGTCAACACAGACTATTATAGTTTTTGTAGTTTTACACAAAAGGCAAGAATTTACTAAGTGCAGTGGTGTCTAGTTTAGGGACAATTTTATGCTCTAGGATCTCCTTCCACTGCATTCCTCAGATGCTACAGGCCTTTGATTAGCACTTGTTAAATGACAAAAAAAGGCCTGTGTTGGGACATTTCATCATTCATTCTATTTTTGCCTGCAAAAACCACTCCTTTATATGGCAACAACTGCCACATATCACTGTGACTGGCACCTGGTCTATGTAAAATACTGCTCATTAGTCTGAGGAGTTTCATGTTATATCCTTAATTCAACTGCATATTGAAAAAAAATGCAGACAGAAATATGTTCCATAATATAACTGCAAAGAGAGCAAAAAAAGCAGACTTGAGACATTTTCTGGGAAAGGGAAAAAACACAAAAACCCCAAAATCTCAACGCCAAGACTGGAAACACTAATGAAACTGGCATTAAGTAGCCTTCTCTTGAGGATTAAAGAACTACAATTATATTAAATTGAAAAAGTCTGTACAGGTTTATTTTTCAAGCAGCCTAGCCACCATTCAACTAAATAACACAATATTATTGCTGATTAAAAACGGAGAGAGTTGCAAAATTAATAAGAATTTTGAAGTGTAAGTAATGCTGAAACTGCTTTCGATCCACTGCCTTTGTTATTACTGATGTGTATCTGGGTCACGCTACATTTTCTGCTACAGAAAACCATGCAGCTGCTCTATTCCTCAGCCTGCTGCACATTTCAGACCCACCTTTGCAGAGGCAGCAATTTCCTTTATTCCCTTGGCAGCGACATCTTTTATGATTGGCGTAATGAGCCCCCGGTCCGTTGCCACGGCAATGGAGATGTCAATGGACTGCAGCCGCCTGCAGACTTCCCCATCCCACGTTACATTCACATCTGGCATTTGCTAAAACACAGACAGACAATTAAAAAAAAAAAGACAGCTGCTAGAAGAATAACAGTGCAGTCAGTTATTAAGAAAAAGGAAATTCCTTTAAGACACATAGCTACAAACAGGCATCCACCAAGTCAATTAGCTCGCACTGATTTTATTTATATTTACCTTGTCAAAAAGCATGAAATGTATGCACCAGAAACTAAAAATGGCAGGACAAACAGAAGTTTGTTTGGTGTTGCTAGGAAAAAAACCCCACCAAATTACTACATATTTCTTCACTGATACCACCTTATGATGGCCCAGCATGTGCAGTTTCAAAGCCGTGCAACGTCTCCCACAAAATAAATCACAGGACGCTGAATTTTAAAGCATGCCTAGAATTCTATTTTCTGTCTAAATTGCAATTATACATTAATTATACAGTAGCATTAAGCTATACCTCTTAAAATTATACATTAATATTTAGTACATGTTCAGCTAGAAATCTGTTAATTCTTTTCCAGTCCAGTGTTCTCTCAATTCCATACCTCCATAGGAATAGGAATAGTTGCCCAACTTAAACATAACTTCCTCTCTCAACTTTTAAATAGCTCAAATTATCCTCACAAATGAGAAAAGCAGCTCTCTCACATCCCTTCCAACATTTTTATATCATTGTGAGTAATCCAGGCAATGAGAATTCTTAGCAATGAGCAAAGAGTGGTTGCCAGAAGAATTTTTATTTCAAAGCAGACATCACAGAATGTGCCATCAGAATATACCTGAGGTAATAACAATGTTGGTATAAGATTTAAATAAATGTTTGTTTATAACTAAAAGAAATAAAATGTAACTAAGATTAGATGAATGATCTTGACAATGGCTTTAGTCTGCTGACAAAGCAACTACTGTGATTCGCAAATGTTTACTGCAGTAAGTGGATCTTCACTAAGAAGTTCTCATTTTTACAATTCACAGCATAGACAGTGAGGAGAATTTTACCTGGAAACCTAAAAAAAACTGACAATAAGCAATACAGAATTACCAGCTTTACTGTGATCCCATTCATATCTCCACATAGACTCACAAAATACTTTTCTTGTCTCCTTGGCAGTTTATAATTAAAATATATTTTAAAGTCAATTATTTGCTTACCCTCAGAGTAACTGCTGTAGCCTTGATAATAAAATCATTTACAGATACTTTAATGTCATCTGCAAAAGGAAACAGAAGAATTTAAAGAAAGGGTAACAGTCATTGTTTGTAAGATTTACTTTATCAGCATTTGTGTGATGACAAGATTCCAGTGATTCAGTGATTTCCCCCTTGGGACAAAAGGCATATCCATCAAGAAAAATCTCATGCAGAGACACTCAGGGGAGTTTCAGGATACTGAAACTGGTAACTAAAATCAGGAGTGGCAGCAGAAGTAGGGATAATAGATATAAAGCAGATTAGGCCATAAAATTACCCTGAAATGCATGACATCTACACAATATTAAACTCACCATTCTCAGAATTAAAAAAAAACTACATTACCCTTCCACCACCATCACTACTGTCACCAAAACTGATCAAGCAAAACTGCCTAATTTTCAAATCTGGTTTATGGCACAGAACACACACATCTAGAAATATTTTTGCAAGGGAAATAATTTATAGATAATTATATCAAGTGAAACACTCTTAAGTCATCACAAATTCAGATGAGTGAACCAAGTATCCACTTACCACATAACTGGCCTGCAACATTTGCCATGATTTTGTAATCTATGTATAAGAAGTGAGACAGCATTCCAACAGAACATAATGGAACTTGCAAATACTATGCTACCCTGACAGAATTTCACACCAGGCAAACCTGTACCTTGGTCATCAAACATACATCACTGGTTTCTGTTTACACACTACATTCCTAACCCTTGGCAAAAATGTCACTGTCCAGTAGTAGAGCAGGAATACAGTTAAAAAAGTAACAACTTTTACAGATTATGCACTTCTGATAATATTTTACCCAGCATCACTGAAGTTTATAGTAGTACAAAATACCATAATTTCCATCAGAGGAAACATAAAAATCTACCAGGACAAGCTCTGCAATTCAATTTCATGTAAAGACATATGGCTTTTCCACCTCTGCTTTTAAAGGAAATATCCATTAAGAATCAACAACAGCAGGAGAGGTGAAAAATTTCAAGTGAGTATTCCTAGGGTCCTTTTTTGGTTCATTCTTTAAGAACTGCTGCTGTTTAAAGAAAATGCCTTTGACATTCACTTGTGAATAAGATACCATTAGGAAAAATAACAGGTGGAAAAATGGCCTGGGTATTGTTGCATTAAAAATTAGTCACTCAAAACTCCAAGGAAAGGAGAAGCAGCTCCTGTATCATCACCTAGGGAATCTGAATATACCAGTCAGATTTCATTTTACACCACACAAACAGTCACTAGTGCAGAACAGTTGGCCTCATTTTCTCAATCAGTACAGCAATAAAAATGTAAAATAAAACTATTCTGTTTATTCTGAAGGCAGAGCTCACATGGCTTAGGAAAGCTACCATTTGAACCCGTAAACTTTCAAACCATGGCAGCAATTGTGAAGCTTTAGATCAAAACTTGAAGTGTCTTAGACCTAAAATTACTCATTTTTCATTCTTGTGATAATGAGGTAATGAGGAGAAACATCTCAAAGCTGAACTACTGAGAACAAACTACACAAATGGTACCAGAAAAAAGAACTAATGGAACAACACTTAAAAAAATCCAAATATTTTCAGTTATGTACTTTTCTCTTGTGCAGACACCTATATTCTCCCATGATTGTCTTCAGTCTTTAGAACTAATCTGTGGTCTTTAAAAAAATAAGTATAGTAGGAGAAAAACCACCCTGTTGTTTCTTCACTCGGATAAAAAAATCTGAAGGCCTGATATTTTACAAAGTCACAGATTTAGTACCAGTCTAGGAGGCGCATGTCTCCATCACCAAATAAAGCATCACTACTTGCTTATGCAGCTAATCATTGTGGAAAATAAGACTTCATAGTGATGTGTGAGTTGGCAAAGCAACAACTCAGTTTTCCTGTATCCTGACAAGTTGTCCAATTCAATAATTGCTGGGAACTACAGCTTGAGTTCAACATACAGAATACTGAAAAAAAATTATCTGAATGTATAGTGGTCTACCTATACAAAATCTACACCTCCTGGGGAAGTTTATGTAAAGAGGACAAATTATACACTACTATAACCACGTGTTAAAGTAAATCAGACTACTAACCTTTGGCCAATTCTTTTCTTAACTTCAAAACAGCATCAATGGCACAGTCAGCAGCAGCATATGCATGAGGTATGGTGGTTTTAGACTCTGTTAATCTCTTAGCAATAACTCTTCGGATGTTGCTAGCTGGGATTTCTGTGAATGTGCCCTGAAAGAAATCAAATGCTGCATATTAAATATCAGGACAGCAAACACACTTCCCCTCTGCTCAAAGTAGTCCAGCATTTATGCATTATCATCAGTGACTCCTGCTCACGTCGACTATCCCCTAGGTATGCAAAAGTGATACTTTCCAACTACTGAAATTAATATGACAAAGACCATTGAGTGTTCTAGTCTACTCCTATTAACTGGGACCAACACAACAGGTTTTATGGAATAATTCTATTTTACAGTATAGAATTAACCTTGTTTTTTAAAAAAATCCAAATATTTTCAGCCAGAGTATCTAAGCACAATTCCATCTTCCAGGCTTGGCATATTGCTCAGATTATGCTTTGCTCCATTTAAATTATAAAAGAATATTTCCTTGGTAAAATACTGCTTTTTCAATTCCCAGTGTAGTTCCTTAAGACAGGCTTTACTGCATCTTTTCTGTTATTCTTCTTTCTCCCTCCAGATATATACAATAATGTTTCAATGGCTAATTTCTTCTTAGAAGCAGGTCAATTTGCAAGAAATCTCTTCAAATATTAGTGACTACAGAAAGCAAGAAGATAAATGATTCTTAAAACATTGTTTTGTATACTTAATCTTCAGCATATATCCCTTAAATATCTAAGGATTCTATGAATCCTTATTACATATTCAGTGGTGCTCAACACACAATAAATTGCAATATGCATGTTCTGGTGCAACCATAGAAACTTTTTATTCTGTAATGGATCTAAGTCTAAGCTTTTGAGTTCTTCGTTTGGCTCTTTGTACAGAGCAAAAAAAACCCCAGCATTTTCTTAATATTATGAATTGTAGCTACATTGTAAACTTCAAAAGCCTAAAAAGATACATCAAATTTCGTTCTAGAGCCAGAAAATGTTTTTTACAAAAGCTTTTCAATTTCTACTAATGTGTATTTCAGCAAGGCCATTTATTCTTTAAAAAAACCTTTTCTGGTATTTCTAACATTTCAGTTTAACAGAAGCTTATTTAGGTTTTAGAGTTTGCACAATTACTCTGCAAGGCAACCACCAAGAAGCCTTTTTCTTCCTCACTTCTTGACAACTCATTAATGGACACTTACATCATGCAGGAAAACAAACAAATCAAGTACAGTAAAAATAAATCATCATTCTAGTTTTTCCAAGGCCTGCAATATAAATTTTTTCATCACTTCAATTCACAAGCTTCACAAAATAGTATGCAGCCCATCATTTCCAGGATTTCAGAGTTTTAATTTTACAGTTTTACATTGCCTTAGAACCACTGAAACATACTAAAAACTGTGTATCACTGAGTTTGACATGTGGGTGGCCTTAGTTTCCTTCCTCTCTCCAGATCTAGAAATCTCAGAACTACTGAAGCAGCTACTGCACTGTTCAGCTGTAGCAATGCTGAAATCTTAGCAGAAGTGTTACCGGTGCAGCAGGTTGTCCTGGGGTGGAAACTGGTGGAATTGCTGGCCTTGGATAAGAAGTCATGGCTGTTGCTTGTGAAGGAGAAGGCACTGCAGCAGGAGCTGGAGAAACCACAGGTTTCAACTCACTGGGTTTACCTTTCTCTTGCAGAAGTTTGAGAGCATCCCTGGTGATTAAAGACAGTGCAATATTGAGAACAAAGAAACTATTTAACAATTACCTAAGTATTAGTATTCCATCACTTATTCTATTTAATTGCCAACTTCTGTACATTTAAATTTCTGTTGTCAAATCACACATGAAGAAGGCAATTATTATTAAACTACATTAATTTTGTGTTGCCTTTGTGGTACCTTTTTAGTAAATTCTCATTAACTTCCATGAATAAAAGGGCCTGAATATGCAGTAACAGAAATCATTTGTGTTAGAGAAGCGTAACAATCATCATCACTAACTGTTAGCATGCAAAGTGGTTTTGGAACTGCACTAACAATTCTTCTCAATAAAAGAGTACATTTATTCAGGCTATAAACTCTCAAGTAAAAGCTGTTTCATCTGCTATATTTGTCATAATCTGAATTTAATGCAATTACTTAGTGCTAAGTGAAAATTGAGTAACACATTTATCATTTCTCTGCACCCTCCTGTCATAAATGTGCAGAGTCAGGCACAGATGTTATAGAGGCCCATACTTCCTAACAGCACACTGGAGAAACAAAGTTGAAGCATTCTCCAAGGATTTTTTTGCTGATACAGCTACCTCCACAAAATTTTGCTGCTGTGGGCACAGTATGACAGACAGGAGAGACTCCCATCTCTGAGCCACGACACTGAGTCTGCTCCAGGTGCGCTGCATTCATAAAGCAACGAGCTGAAGACCAGCACCGAGGAGGCTGAACAGAAATAACCACATTTCCACCACCACGGCCATCTGCAAGGCAAGTCAGTTGTAGATCTCCTCTCTTTGTTCTCCACATCTGCTAACAAAAGCCTCTGTCATATACCCTAGACAAATCTCTACCACTTCGCGAAGGCACAGCATGTACACAAAAGTTCAATTCCACAAATTGGCAGAGGAAATTAAAATAAATTAAAAAGCAGACTCCTTATAACTCTACCAAGGTTTTAAAACACAAGCCATAAATACTAAACAAAGCTATCTAATTTCAGTAATTACTGCGTGAGAGACTATTCTTGAGTAACAGTCAAGAGTTTGTTACTAAATTTTTACAGAAAGAACAAAATCTCGGGACATTATGCATTCTTAGTTCTTCCTAAGAAGTAGCACTCCAGAAACAAGAATTGAAAATTGAAAAGCTCTACATAATGCCTTTTACCATTGGTGACCTGCTTCAATTTATTCTTACCTTCAACACATACTTCAACAAATGATATTGAAAACAAAGAAGTGAATGAGCTCAAGATAAAATTTTTTTTCCAATTAAAAGTTGTTACTTGTTTTCCCAGATTAACATGCTAGTCAAAATTTGTTTTAAAATTAAGTGTTTAGTATTTGACACAACTACTGTACCAGGGAAAAAAATTAGATTTGCTAGAATGAGAATCATTCCCTACCATGACAATTTCAGACACCAAAAGTAACTGCATGACATAATGCAAGCTTTTTGGTTAATATACCAGAAGATACCAAAACTTTGTTAAGGGTTTTCACTTGGCAGTCATAGGAGAGACTGTCTGGTTTTGGTGGTTTTCACTATGTTAATTGCAAAATGTATTGCCAATATTGAGCTTATTTTTAGATTAAAAGATTCGCCCAAGACTTTCTGAAACTAACTTATATTGTACAAAAGACACATGCATAAAAATCAAAGTTCACATATATTTGTTATACATACATATGAACAGAGATCCTCCCATCAATTCCAAATTATTTAAGTGGCTAATAAAAACAGTTACACCAATGTTAGGACTGTCATAGTTGCAACACTGCAAGCCTGAATACAAGTAGAGTTAGAAGAGGCATCAAAGCAAATAAAATTAAACTGGTTTAAGTACAAGTCAGGTAAATAGATATTTTATTACAACTGGAAAAGGAAGGGCTGGTCACATCTTTCCAACAACTCTATAAATTTCTATCAACGTGGGTCAGTAACAGAGAAGAAGAAGTAACAAACATGAAAGAGCAGCCTGCTTTGCAGAAAAGATATGAAAGTTCAGTAAACATTTATTAAACAAAAATGTGCCTTACCAACTGTTACTGTTAGAAATATGCAGATTCTGGCAACCTTGTTACACTTCAGTTTACCACTACTACAGAGATGTGTAGTCTTTTCATTTCATGTTAGCCAAAATCCAAAGAATGGTGAAAACAAAATATACTTTTCTTGATATAGACAAGTCAGGTTACATGGACACCTAAGAATCCCTGAGGATCCAATGGTGCAACAAGAGATGCATGGATTGACACAAGCTTCCTGTGGTGGTAGTTACTGTTATTAAATTGTACCCAACCCCTCTCATATGATTTATATTCCCCTTTCACATGTTTACACCTGTTAATTCATAGATTTCGTGGAAGAAGGCAAATGGTTAGCAGAGATTCAGAGCACATCAGAAACTTCCAGGTATCAGACTTATTGCACTATCATAGAAGGAACTCATTCCTCCCACATGGCAGCTAGCAAATGGTACACAGCAGATTTCAGGGTCAGCTCATACTCAATACATGCACATGAATTTAATCTCCAGAAAAACAGCACTCCATGTGTGTGCTGTGCATTCTTTGCAAGCTGAAAGTGCCTCAGCAGCTCAGAGATCCCAAAACACACTAATTTAACAACAGCTGGGAACAACATAGTCTCAGAAAAACATGGTCCTCAGTAAACAGCCTTTTCATGGCTGCATTTATAAATCCCTAGCCCACTATGAAAAGGAATGGAAAAGGGCAGTAGTAGCTGAAACAATCAATTTTAATATAGCTCTTCCAAACAGTGTCTGTGCTGATGAGTAGAAACATGGTACAATCTCTGACAGAATTTGTGAGTTACTTTGTACTGGAACACCAATTTTCTAGGACATTTTTGAAGAAAATTATATTAAGTGATGTAAGAGGATATTACTTAGAAATAACAAATAAAAAACCCCTGCCACTCCATAAAAAAAAAAAAATCACACACAAAACCAACAGCAACAAAACAGGTAGGAAAAAGAACAGTAATTCAACCTTGAACAGACACATAAGAGAAATATAAAGAAACAAAAGTATACAGATCAATAAAATCAAGTATTAGCCTCCTAAGGGAGAGGGACATGACAGAGAATGCCAATAGAGTGAAAGTTCCAACTGCTGTTGCAAGTTCTACAGTGAATTGAATTTAAAGATAGAAAGCTGGGGGAAGAATCTTCCTTGCTTACATAACTTGCTATCTTTCTTTCTTGTAATCTGGTGAGTGCAGCAAAGGAAATATCTCCCTGAATATCTGCAGCAGCTCTCTCTAAAAATCTGCACATTTCATTTCAAACTCAATATAATAGCAGAGTCTGTAGGCATCTGAAAGATTAACCCCATTTCAAAAGAATGGTTAGAAAACCCTAGACATTCATCATCTTAAATTGACATTTCATAGTCAGATCTTTTGTATAAAAAACAGTTTTAAAAAGAAATGATTTTGCTAGGTAATACTCATAACTACAGAAAAATCTTTGCTAGATCTCCATGACAACTAGGAAGTGTTAATCCATTTGCTCAAAGTCCTAGAGGGTTCCCACCTGCCATAGCCTCATTACACACCATAAATTACCATTACACTTACATAATTAAGAAAGAACTCTCTCTGATGATTTGCTGTTACATAGCATATTCTATCTATTCAATTCCTTATTATATCTCAACTCAGCCAAAGTCATTAAAAAAAAAAAATTGAAAAATAGCCACTTTTCTGGCTCCAGTTCCAAGTTACACTGACCTGGCCCTGGTTATCTTTGAATGGAACTAAAATAACAGCAGCCAGCAAAGTCTGCGTAAGTGAATGATGGTATTTGTCAAAAGAAATAATTTTACTGAGAACAAAAATATTTATTTCTGCCAGTAACATATTCCCCATGTGAAGAGAATGCATCATTTCAAGGCTAAATGCACTGGATCTACCACATTTTTTTACACTCAACCTTCTCACTCAAAGGGTTGAGTGCCAATCATTATGCTGAAATACTCAAAAAGGTATAAAAAACTACTAGATCATGACAAACCACAGCTTTGCAAACAAACATTCAAAAATCATAGAAAGGAAAAAGAGAAGTGGGAAAAAAACAGAATTCTGGAATCCTTATTACACTTCATTGCTCCCCCATCTAATAAAAATAGGAAAAAATGAAATCCTGACAGATTTTAGAACAGAACTGCAACAAAAAAATCAAAATATCTGAACTCCTTGAAGAAAAGGAGTTGAAGAAAACAGGCCACTGGTAATTTATTTTGGCTCTTCTTAACCCATTCCCTTTATTTTGGTTACTTCCTAACCCAATCTCCCTATCTTTTCAACAGATTTTACTAAACCCATCCATAGCAAAACATGAAATGAAGACATGGCTTTTTTAATAAACAAACTTTACTCTAATGGAGGTTGTTCTCGAATCAAAAGTTGTAGGTTTACCAAATTCTCTACATACTCTTTAGTGAAGATTCCTCGAGGCCCAGTAGGTGTAACATTGCTGGCATCTAGCCCATGTGTCTCCAGAATGTTGCGAGCTGCAGGACTTAAGCGAACCCTGAGGGGGGAAAAAAGACATTATTTAAATAGTAAGATGAACTTATTTCATTAATGTACATCACGAGAAACTACATTTCTGTCTTGTCAACTACAAAGCACAGTACATTGGTACAGAGTACCCAGTGAATCTTCATATGATTTGCTTTATGAAAGGAGGAGCAAAGCCAGCATCTAGAGAAAATGGTTTAGAATTCTTAGGTACAAAGCAACAACACATTCAACAAAGAATAAATACTTGGCTTAGAGTCTTTCCACAAAAATCTCCTATTCATTATTGCCTAAAGGAGACTCTATTTGCACCTCATTGAATTTTAAGAATGGTCCATTAAGCCCTTGCCAAAAAACCCCATGTCATAAATGATCATTTGGTTCAAAACATGCTGATACATCTCTAGCAGTTGCAGTGAAACAGCACTTCTGATGTTCTTTGGTACTAAAATGAAAGACATAATCCTTTCAATGATCCTTTTGTGGATCATCCTCCTACTACAGGTAATGCCTGGGCAATGACCTCAGTTGTCTTCCACTGGCATGAGAAAAGCCTAAATGCTGGCAGCATGTAGAACACAGCAAACCAGATAGAAAAGGTAATGAGATTTGGGGACAAAAAAAAAAGCCACAAATAAGTAGTGATACCTCCAAACAGGATATATCCTGGGACACAAAGTGATTATGGATTATTGTTACCTGACTAACACTCTGCAGCTGACCCCTCCTCCAAGGTGTTTGCAATGCTTAGAATACCAACAGATCCAAACCAAACTAACAAAAAAGCAAATAAACCGATTCTTTTAAGTTTTTTGCACTCCACTGTTATGAAAATATTATAATAATTTTTTTTGTATCAAAAATGCAAGAGCTTGGAAGGACTTTGGAGTGTGCCATTTCTTTATTTTTTTTCCTCAAATAAACAGAAAACAAGTCATAGGTACACCTAGCATCTGATGCATAAGCACTGTTGTCCATCCTATATTAGCACAACTTCTTTCCAACTGTAAGCTTAGAATCCTTCAGAACTTAATTGCAGGGCAGAATAAAAGTAGATTTAATTGTAATAATTTAATTCTAATAATGTTGTTTGAATTGATTTATTTGGCTTATGAGAAAAGAAATAGTCTAGGCCTGCAAGGTTTATCACCTCACTCATACTGAAACACTCTCAAACTAACAGCCTACTACCAGGTAAAAAGGGACAAAAAATATTTCTTGGTTCAGTTCTACTGATCTAATGAAGAGTTCCATTTCATAACAAACATAGAAACTTACTGCAATTTCCCAGGTTGATGTTGCAGTTTAGGAGGGGCTGAAACTGAAGGAGCTGCAGGAGCTGAGGCAGGTGCTGGTGGAGCCACAGAAGATGGATCACCAGCATCAGCTGGTATTTCAACTTGCTTCCAGTCCTGTCCTTCCTCTACCAGCAGACCAATTAGTGAGCCCAAGCGAATATTTTTGCTTCCTTCCTGCACCTAAATTAAGAACATTAAGTTACATATTACAGTGTCTGCTCTAATGTGACTAAAACCAGTAGATGTCAAAGTTTCAGGCATAGTAATGACAATTCATCAGTAAGATACATCCCATTTTATTGCTACTATTAATAAAGATATTTCAAGACTGAAATTAATTATAATTGCTATTATAAGGAGAGGAACATTAAATTATGCCCCAAATCCCATACACCTAAAGTTAGCACTTAGAAACCAAAGTAACTTCTGAGCCTTTGCAGCTCAGAACTAGAATAGAAAAAGAAAAATTGTTACAATTTTGCTCAATTTTTTCCTATCCTAGATTTTTGAGTCACTGCTATATTTTCATTACTCACAATAAAAAAAAAAACAAACTATGCATAAACCTCAATGAACCCTAGAATCTCAGATGTAGAAAGAGATGAAATAAGTAGAAAGACTTCAGAATTCTGGGATGAGAGGCTGGACACAAGCCAACAGTGTGGATTTGCAGCCCAGAAAGGCAAATGCAGGAGTGTGGCCAGCAAGGCAAGGGAGATGATTCTGCCCCTCTACTCCACTTCTGTGAGACCTCACCTGGAGTGCTGTGTCCAGGTCTGGGGTCCTCAAAAAGACATGGACCTGTTAAGAGTGAGTCCAGAGGAGGGCCACAAAGATGACCAGAGGGCTGAAGCACCTCTACAAAGACAGGCTGAGAGAGCTGGGGTTGCTCAGCCTGGAGAAGAGGCAGCTTTGGAGAGACATTATAGCAGCCTTCCTGTATTTAAGAGGGTCTTATAAAAGCGAGGGAGGATATATACCTGCCTTTTTATACAGGAGGGACAAGGGGCAACGGTTTTACAATCAAAGAGGGCAGGTTTAGATTAGAAAGAAATGCTTTACTCAAAGGTGGTAAAGCAGTGGAACAGGTTGCCCACAAGGGTTGTGGATGCCCTGTATCTGGAAGCATTCAGGGCCAGGCTGGACGGGGCCCTGTGCAACCTGATCTAGTGAATGGCATCCCTGGTACAAGGTGATCCTTAAGGACCCTTACAACACAAAACATTCAATGATTCCAGGGGTCTATGCAGCCAAGAAGAGACAAAAAAACCCTACCTTTGCTGTCAAACAACAAAGCGCAGGTGGCCATGACAGGGAGAAAAATTGAACAGAGAAGTAAAATTCCCTTGGGGCTTTTGCCACTGCAGCATAGTGCTTTAGTATATATTTGTTAATGACTAAAGTAAATGATTATTTCCTCCATTGGGAAGAAAAAGGGACAGAACTTATGCTGGCTCATTCTGCAGTGGAGTTTTTATACTAAGTGGTTTCCATACCAATTCTCATTTAGGTTGTGAATGAGCAAATGGTAAAGGATACTAATGTTAGGGAAGCTTTCCTGTCTGACCATCCAGGAGCCACTCTGGCAGTCACAGTCCCACCACGTGAGTGGGGACCAAGGCCCCTTTACAATGAGTGACCCCATGGGTGCCTCATCTGGCTCCCTGCACACCCTGCCCCCACATTCAGACAGGGCTTCCTCACCAGACTGACCCTGGGTTTCCCATAGCAGAATCTCAGACACCTGCATCCCTAAAGCGTTTTTAATTGTGGCCAGCAACACAAAACCAGCTTGAGCTGGTGCCTCTGGGGAAGGACCACAAACAAAGGAATCCCTGTGCTTTTATACCCTCAGTCTGTGCTGACAATAGTCTGGGGTCTTCTTGCTGAGTCCTTGGCTCCTGCTGTGTCCCAGTGTCTGGTCCCCTGGCTGTGCCACAGGTCCCTGTGCCCTTTGCTGTGCAAAGGGTGGGCACCAGATCAAGGCCCTTTTTCTGGTGATCCTACCACATCCCTCAGCCAGGGCACAACCTGCAGCTCCCACTGCAGCTGCACACCCAGTACCTGCTCCAAGTCTATTCCTCAGCAATTAATTACAGTTCTTAAACAATCATTCATCATCTGTTTTGTTCTAAATTGAATAGTAAGGTATTTTAAGAAAAAAACCCCCCACAGTGTTAATTTAAGAAGCAACTCTACTGAAAGAATAATCATCATTCTGAAATTAGCCTTCTCATATTTCATTCAGTTATTTAATCTTTTACCATATTTTACACTGAATCAGATGTGATCATTAAAAGACCTGCTCAGAGAAGAAATATATATGCATGAGTTTCTATTTTACTGTTAGCCTGCTCTTCTTAAACCATACATAAATTATATAGTCAAGAAAAGCCAAGAAGGCTTACAGAAGTTGAATTAATTTAACCTAATGAACCTCCTATCTTTAAATGCAAAGCCCAAAGCATTAAGCAGACAGTGTGCTCATTTGACTCCAGTTTTCCATACTGAACTCTGTCAAGATGGTTCTGAATTGTAGCTGGTATCAAAAGGCACACCATTTTGGTCTCATTTCTTTTAGGAAGTGAGTGAAATTCAGCCAGATTCTAGCTTAGAGGCACAAAACATTCTTCAATTCCCATCAACTACATCACGTGAAATTTCTGAGTGGCCCTTGGAAGGACAATCTTTTCAGTAAGTAATCATCACCCCATCCACAAACCTGACATAGCTCATTTTATAAGCCTTACACAAACATCTACTGAACACCTAATAGACAGCAGAAATATCCACCAGATACTGCAGAAAGACAACCAAGAATCACACNGAGCAGAAATATCCACCAGAAAGACAACCAAGAATCACACCTGAGCCAAGGAAAAAAAGAAAAAAAACCCTGAAAATTTCTGATCTTATTGCTCCTTTTGTTATTTTAGTTTCTGAAACATCAGGTTTTTTCTGTACTTTTTAGGAGACTGGAATAAAAGCCCATCTATTCTGTACTCTAATTCTTAGGCCCACCATTTCTAGATTCCAAGGATTAAAAGAATCCATTAAAAACTGGGTTTGTATAATGAGCTGTTCACGTTGCTCCAATAAAGCTGCCTCTTCCCTTATTCTGAGAGACATTATAGTTATTTTCTACCTCCTGGCATCTCCTTCTCAGGTTCAACTCTTGGCATTGGATTGTTACTGGATGATATGGATATAACTAAGGCTGAATGTCACTGCTCCATGACACTGATATCATGTAGCTGCTGGAAAGTCTGGCTTTGATCTATCAAAAAACGTGCCACAAGAGCAATACACACAGAGAAATTTTGAAATTTGCAATGCATTTGAAATACAAGACAGGAAATAACCCACAGCTGCTGAAATACTAATGTTACTTGTAGCCATCCTTAATTACTATTAAAGAAACTCAGCAAATCGCAATTTTTTTTAATACCTCTCTAGGAATAATTCTTTAATACTTTTAACAGAGAGAATCCCTATATCTCCCCCTCACATTATCTAACAAAGCAGTGTCTGCAAATGCAGAACAGATTGCACAAGATTTTGTCAAGGCTATTAGAGGCAAACTGATTTTTAGAAACATTCAAAACTGAAGAAGAGAGATTTTAAAATAGAGAAAGCATTGCCCAGCAATTCTTTAAATAACTACATGGAGACTAAACACAGATTAAAAAATACTTCTGATGTGAGACTTCATGTTGGCATAGCAGAATAGATCCTCTGAAACCTATTAAATGTTGAACATGAATTTAGCAATGCAATTAAAAGAAGGAAAAAGATTTTAAGAACTCTTGTCTATATACACTAGTGCTTAAATGCAAATTATCCTGTAGAAATTGAACGCTAATGACAGTTTTTGTAAGCCCTGACAGAGTTCATTTACAGCTGAGTTCATCTTACATCCCCTCTCCTCCCTACCCCAGCCCCCATCTATCTCCAGACTTTGCAGAGGATGTTGCCTTTGCTTATACAAGAAAGGAAGATACCAAACAGAACATTGCTTCTCAAATGCTGCCAAAGAGGAAACTACTCTCGCTTTTCTGTTTGTGCAAAGGATATCTGTGCAAATACATGCTGATGTAAGAAAATGCAACTGTAGCAGAGATAGGAAGTCTAATATACCAATCCAAAAAGCTTTAGTAATAGCAGCAGAAACACGTGTCTCACTGTGCACAGGGTAGAATTTTCTCTCAGCTCCAGGAACCAGTTTGTACTCATGCCCATTCTGCTGTTTCCTAAGTAGCTGGACTGCAATTAATACCAGTATGCCTAATTTGTATAATTATGTGAGCCACACCGCGTGGGTAGACAGTCTCTAGATGAGATGTCGCTGACCAAATGACATAATATTGACCATAAGTACACATCCCTCATATTTTTATTTATTTTATTCCAAATCCTTCCAATTCAGCCTGTTTAATTATTGTGGAGGGAGAGAAGAAATAGCTGCAATATACCACCAGCTGAGACTGGTTTGGAAAACTTCCAACTCATCCCAGTTCTTGTTCTTTATATTAAGCTTAATCAATCTAATTTTGATAGAGGAAATTATTAACTCCAAGAACTGTCTCTAGGTCAGCCCATCTTGTATAACATTCCACTCTCAATGAGTGTCACAGGACAATTTAGCACAAAGACGACACATCCTGGGTAAAGCACAACCCAAAATTCCATATTCCAACTGATTGTTAATTGTTTTCCTATAACTCAGAGTAAGAGGTGTCAGATTACAATATTTCATGGATATAATTCACTAGGTGCAAAAAATACAAAACAACCCACTCCAATCAGGTTAAGTGAAAATCCATTAAATATATACAGAATCATGTACCACGTACCAATACTCTGGTATATGCATGGCATAAATAGAGCAATTATTTCTCCCCAGGAATGCAAGCAAGTGCATTTTTCTGAATGCTGAGCAGAAATTTAGCTATCTAAACTAGTTTTTGAAGCAATGTGCTAAACAACAGTCTGAAGTTGCAATACCCTACTGAGAAATGCAGGATTCCTACCAGTATTTTAGCCAATATGCCATCATCACTTGATTCCATGGTAACCACTGCTTTGTCTGTTTCAATTTCACACAGCGCATCTCCAACGTTCACTGTGTCACCTGCAAAACACAACAGAACTTAAGAATACTTACCCTAAACTTCCTTTCAGATTTGTTTAACCATGGCAGACAGATCTTCACCATATAATATAGTCATTTTGTATTCTTTAATATATTTTATAATTAAAACTGCTTAGGACAATGGTATCGTAGTTCTGTAACTGGTGTCTACACTACTAAAGACATTCAAATAAAAACCTCAGGAATTTTAATGTCTTTGGGAAAGCACAGCTATGAGCTTGCCTAATCTCCTAAATAGTTCAGAAAGGTCTTTTTAAGCATTCATACTTACTTTGTGAAATAAAAATATGCACAAGTGCTAGAAATTGCTTTTGCTACATTACACAAATCCCAGATTAATTCTGAAGCATACTCTTCCTCTGCTTTTGAAGAATATCTGTATCTGCTAGCAGATGATAAAGATATTATATATCTGGATTATTTCAACAAATTAATGCTAACTAGATGTCCAACATTAAAACTGATGTTACATTAAAAACTATGAGGTAGTTGAATATTTTGGCTTCCAACAAAATACAGCTTTTTTTCCTATCAGAGACAACACATACAAGCCTAAAGCATGGCTACAATTTTATATGAAGTAAAACTTTAATATTTCCCCATTACCAGAAACGCTGCAACAGAATCACCTGTCTAAGCATTTAGCTTAACTACTGATATCACTCTATCGTGCTTAAGGAGCAGAATTAAAACCTAGTGCAGGCTACCACCTACATTTAGGTAAGGGACAACACTATAAAAAAATCATTTCCTGTTTCAGGACTACATGAATTGCAAAGGGAAAATTAGGTGTTGTACCTCATTTGTGTTGAATGAAAACATCAAAAGCTCAGTCACCTACATAGTTTTATAAGTCATAAATGTTCCTATTACAGAAATTGGTAGAGAAATATACTTAATCTTTTTAATGCAATAATCTAACAGCCACATTCCACTTTGCAGTAACTAGAGCATGAACAGTTTATAAGAGGAAGCCAAACTCCAGGCTCTATACGAGTGTTTTAATTTCACTGGATCATTAATTCAAGTAGACCATATATCAGATCATTAGGCAAGTACTTCTCAGCTGTTAAGAAATCAAATTGTTGGGCAAATTCTGTAATTTACAGAGCTAAGATTGGCAAGCAGCAAGGAGGTTAACTCTGTATCTAATCTGCCATCAGACTGTAAGCGTTCTGCACCATTAAAAAGAAATCTCAGTGCTCAGAGACCGAGAGCAGTACCTGCAGCAGGGTAAGCCAGCCAAGCAAATACTTCATCCGTGTGTTTGTCACACTTCACATCTCAGCTTGGGCACCTGAGGCTGTTCAGGGAAAACTAACTTTGTCTTGTACAGGGGGGGCAACAGGAAAAGTCTTCAGAAAACTGGATAAACCACTTTTCCACTACTTTTTTTTTTGTTGTTTTCCTTTCATTGCTGTAGCCATAAAGTTACCACAAATTTGAAAGGCAATTGAAAAAACGCAGTATAAGGATTCACTTCACTGCAGCGTTCAAGTCCTGTGTGTGTTTCAGTAGCCAAGTGCAATAGAAAGGACCATAGCTGTTTTCATTAGAGATTGCAATATTTGTGATAGCTCCTAACTGATGCTCAGTTTGATGTCAATTACAAATCAGCTTTCCCAATAATTAGGATTGGAAAGAACACTTTTGCAAAGCATATCTTTGCTCTTATACTCTAAACTGAGAAAGCAGGATTTGCCTCAACCAGAGCTCTCTGAGACTATATATAAGGCCCTTGAAAAACTTGGGGTGGGGTTCAGGTTCTTTTGTTTGTTTTTTGTTTCTTCATTTGTTTTGGGTTTAAATGATTAAATTCTCATAGCTAGGCCGAGTGGTCAGGATCTCTATTGAAGCAGAGTTTCCTTCCAGGAGATCCAACTGGCATTCAATAGCCTTGGTACTCTGTTCAACTACTGACAGACAAGAATCAAAATCACAAGATACAAACTGCATTTCTTAATGTTGCAAACAAAATCAGAGACGACTGAACACAGATACCGAAGTCTCTGGGGCTGATGTCTCAAAAGGCAGCAGCGTTACACTGCGTGTGGATGCTGCCAGCACTGTTGTATCTTCTGTTTTCTGCCCACATTAACAAGAGGATTTTGGTCTCCTGGGCTGTCATTCTACCATCTTTCATCAACATTAAATTCATACATAATAAATACAAGTTTTTAGATACATAGTTTTATCTTTGTGAGAATGACTTTATTACCCACAGGAATCAACATGAAACTGCATTAACAATGAGAAGGAAAAGTAAAGCTATCAATTAAATTCAGCGCTTTCCCTTCTGCAGTAGTGAAATTATCTGTCCATCCTGTGAAACCCTAAAATGAAAACATTTGATATTTACACAAAGAACAGAAAGATTATCAAAATAGTATTATACTGACCCCTTCTGGTTATACAGTGGGAAAAACATTTCATATGCAAGTGGCTTGGTTCTGTCAACTGCTTAAACATATTTTCTTGGACATTAGATTGTCAAACACTTATATTCAGCAATAACACTACTTTTACATGGCAAACACTTTAGAGAATTAAGTAGTCAAGAGCATCCCTTACAGAGAGGTGTGTAAGCATTACATCACCTCACTATTTTCTTCAAAATTTATCTTTTTTTAAAATATTGTCTTTATGTTTATTGTCCAGAATCTTAAAGGAAATAAAAGTATTGAAAGTATTGATAGGAACTAATTATGGTCATAGATGTGGCCAATAAAATAAAAAAAACTATATTTGGGTTTGGTCTTCTTGCTAAATAGAAAACAGAGCGATAAAAATACTAAAATAATTTTCTTTTAAAGTCTAATCATCAATTAAGATTTGATTTTAATTAAAATAGGTGTGAAGCTTTGTTTTCTTTGGTGTTAGGATGGAAGGCTAGTGGAAAGACTGAGAAAAAATATTGTATAATTTCTACATTCTAACACTTTTTTCTGCAGAAAGTGGATTCATTCATGTCAGGGAGCAAACTGGAATCTACTTCAACTCCCTTTGCTTCCTCTCGCAATTCTGGATGCTATAATTACTGTAAAATAGGCTACTGTTGATATTTATTGTTTTACAATTATTGACAACTAACGAATATAAAAAGGACTTTGGATCATTTTTTCCTCTCTGCATCATCTTGGACTTGATTAACTGAAGCTTCAAGTTTCAAGAACAATGGTGCAATTTTTTTTATAGACATAAATATAGACAAACTTCTGAATTGTTCCCAGTAAATTCTGCAGAAATTCTTACTAAGAGTTGCATGAGCAAAAGGCCAAGTCCACTACCAGAGCAAGAAGCTGTCTTCCAGCCACCTGTCAAAATGGATTCAAAATGTAGGAAAGCAAAGCTCTCCAGTACCACAAAAATAGAAGCTCTATCAACACTTAAAAGGACAAGCCAAAGGAAAAGGCTTATCTAGGCACAATAGTCAAAACACGTTTAGCTATCCAAACTTTGTCTGTCAAAGACAATAAGCTTTAAGATACTTTCCTCCAGATGTATTCATCTCTTTAGGAAATCTAAAGCTGCCTGTGAACAAGATATATTCCTACTGCTGTCCAAACCCTACAATGCATCCTATACCAATGGACAACAGCCACCTGGAATCCAAAACTACAGTCAAAATTCAGGTTTAATATTAAATTGAAGAAAAGACAGGGTAGGAGTAAACAGGACAAAGGTGTCCTGACAGAACAGGAACTGCTGACTCCTCTACAGATAATTTTTCATTTACATACAACCTACATGAAGACAAGACTTGATAGACTTTTTATCCAGTTGCTCCAAAATATTTTAACAGAAGCATAGTTCTCAGAGCAAAGAGTTCAGGCTTTTTTTGGATGAGTAGGTTGGTTTTCAGTTTGGGTTCTTTTAGGGAAAAAATTCCCCATTTGGTACTAGGGTTATGAAAGTAATTTAAATTTCTCTGAGTTTTAACTGTAGACTAGAATTAAGATATTAAAAAAAGATATTCAACACAGCAGAATAATGAGAAACCTTCCCCAAAGTCAATGGCTCTCAGAATTCCAAAGCTACTGAGCAGCATGACAACACTGGGAATTAAAAACAGCACACACACTCACACCCTGGAACAGCCTAATGGAATTTTTTCAACAACATGATCAATGCAACCTTTTGGAAGACAATTAAGCAAAAAACATTTCAAGAATGAGCAATTTCAAAGCAGATATAGTTCACGACTATGGCATCCATACATCAAACGTTTTGCTTCAAAATACTGATCTATAACCAGGGAGAACTATCTTATTTTTACAGAATAGATTTACATAGCTGAAAAATTACGGAAAATGCGACCACAGAAAATGCCCTCTTACCTTCTTTTTTTAACCATTTCACAATATTCCCTTCTTCCATTGTTGGAGAAAGTGCAGGCATAAGAACTTTAATACCAGGTGTACCTGCAAAACAAGCACATGGTTATCTCAGCTGAGTACTTTTTCAGTATAATTTTTTTCTCAGTTAACTGCTTAACACAAATGAAACTAAAAGCACATGAATCTGAAAGATAATTGAACAAAAGATTCACTATGATGCTCTTTTTTTAAGCTTACTTACAAGCTCAAAGGAAAAAAAGGCACACTACAAGAGAAATGGAAATTCACAAACCCTGACTTCCTAGACCTGAAGTTTTGCTGATCATCTCGAAATCCACCAAAAGCACTACATCCTCCTTTTTCCTGTCATCCTTCTCCTCATTGACTCAGGCTGTGGAATTTTTTCCAGATTAAATCATATCTGTTAAATTAATAAGGCCTTTGTGAACCAAGTACTCCAGGCACTGATGATCCACCTCTTTCACTGATAAACTTTTAAAACGTTTACTTATCGTTTTTTACTAGAAAACTGTATCTACTTTGCAGAAATGGCTTTCAAGTTTCAGTGATTTCGCGTTGGCTCAGTAAACCCATATGCAGAAGCAGCACTGTGTAACAACAACTCCGTGCCATGTTAGTGGGATTCTTCTGAGGGCAGAGCTCAGGATACAGCACAGTCCTTGGCTTCAGAGCAAATTACACCTCTTGTCATCTGATTCTCTGTACCAAAGGAGTATTCTGACATTAATATGAGAGATACTGCCTTTCTGAACCTTTACATATAGTTGTGAGACCAAAAAAAGGCATCTTTCTACACAAAGTTTGTAAAAGTAGTTTTCCAGTACCCTGATTTTTGAAGCTCTTTCTTGAACTATCATGTCCGAATTTATGTTCAGTTACAGACCAGAAATAGACACCCAGAAGGTACATTGTATACAATGGCAAGATTCATTTCTGCTTCATATTCCCTTTTCTTTAATACTCAGCATTAAGGATTGTTATTATTCAATAGGAAACAACACCACATTTTTCTCAGTTGCTGTATTGCTTGGAGTAGTCAGAAACAGCTAAAAAGAAACACTTTGAAATTAATAATTTTTCTGTATTTTCCTAATTATCTGCTTTTTAACTGAAAATTCTTCTAGTTTTATTTGTTGTCCCTTTTTTTTCCAGAAGCTGTGCTAAGGCTCATGGAGGACAGGGAGGTGATTCAAGACAGCCAGAAAAGCTTCACCAAGGGCAAGTCCTGCCTGACCAACCTAATGGCTTTATATGACAGAATGACTACACCAGTGAACAAAGAAAGGCTATAGGTGTCACCTCTCTGGACTTAAAACATTGTTCTCTGTAAAACTGATGAAATAAGTATTTGATGGGTAGACTGATTCATGGGTGAGGAATGGGTTGGATCCAGAGGGTTGTGGTCATCACGTCAATGCCCCCAAGGACATTAGTGACAAGTCTTAGAGGTACTTGCAGATGGAAAGCTGTCATGTGGCAGGTTGTGGATCTCAGATCAGAAGGCAAACATAGCCTGGGACACATAAAAATCAGTGTGGCCAGCACGTCAAGGGCAGTGATTGTGTCTCTCTGCTCTGGTGAGACCCCACCTGGAGAAATGCATCCAGCTCCTGAATCCTCAGCACAGGAAAGACTTGGATGTGTCAGAGGGTATCCAGAGGACAGCCACAACAATGACGAGGGAGGGAGCACCACTTGCGTGAAGAAACATCAAGAGAGTTGGGATTGTTCAGGCTGGAGAAGAGAAGGTTCCAGGGAGACCTTATTGCAGTCTTTCAACAGTTACTAAAGGGGGCTTTTAAGAGGGATGGGGACAGACTTCTTAACTGGGCCAACAGTAATGGAACATGGGGTAATGGCTTGAATTGAGAGAGGGAGGATTTAGACTGGGTGTAAAGAAGATGTTTACAATGACAGAGGTGAAACACAGAAATGGGCTGCCCAAAGTGGTGGTGGATGCCCATCACTGGCAGCATTCAAGGTCAGGTTGGATGGGGTTCTGAGCAACCTGATCTATTTGAAAATGTCCCTGCTCATTGCAGGGGGGATGGACTAGATGGCCTTTAAAGGTCCCTTCCAAGCCAAACCACTCTATAATTTTTTTTAAATGTGAAATGGAAACATTGTAGCAAACCTCTAATGACCTAAGCAGCCATCAACCATCCTGACATTTTAAAATGCACCAAGAGCAGAAAGTTACTTATTCCCTAAAGCCCCCAACACAGCAACACAATCAGGATCATACTACCCAAAACACTTGAGTTTTGTGGAAACGAGCTCAATTACATGGCTGATGTTCCCAGAAGACTGCATGAGCAAATACACATTTTTTTTTTGTCTCTGTCTTCCCATGGTAGTTTTAGTTTAATATTACTCATTACTGTCATGTTTAGAAATGTAACCAATGTTCCTTGTAACACTCACAATTCCCATCTGAATTACCGCCATACACCTTCTTTAAAAAGTTTCTTGCAACTTCTCATCTACGACTAATATACAGAAAAATGAACTGTTATGTATGTGAATGCTTATCTGTGTTCATTATCAAATAAAATCTTGTAGTATTTGAAGTATGATTGACAAATTAAAATATGAGTTAACAATTGTCTTATACTATACTTGTTTACTCAAAAATAATTTCTCAATAACAGCAAGTAGAAAACATTATATGATGCAAAGAAGTGTTCTCAGCTTCATTAGTCTAACTTGACAAGTCTGACTTTGAGAATCAAAACATTATTTTGAAGTCGTATCCCAGAAACATCCAGGATTGAGAGCTAGTGGGCAGACCTCATTTTAAAAAGTGAAAATAATCCACATTTTTAATGAAGAAAAACTTAATTTTAGACATGGTGGTTCACATTTATCTTCCATAAAGAGCTACTTGATCCATTTCCCAGAATATGTTTCATACTTTGGCACAAATACAAAACTGAGCAACAAATTCCTGCCACTGTAACATTTTCCTGTCAATGTTATGAACAACTATCACAAAACATACAATCCATTCTGATCCTTTCATTTTCAGATAATGACCACACACATACAAAAACCAGGCTTAAATGTGCCTCCTCAAAGAAAAGCAACCTTACAATGTAAAATTACCTTCACCACGCATTATTTGCCCTCATTAAATTAAAAAGAGGGATAGCAAAAGGAATCACTGCATTTAGTTGCACTGAACAGGCAGCCCTTACAAGCACCTTGGGAAGTAAACATTGTTGCTTTGCAATTGTGGGTCAGCAGAAAGTTCTGGCAATTTGCACAGAATTTCAAAGACTAAGCTCATGGGCATATTAGAATTCAGAACCATAAGCAAGCAAAACTTCTGAACTTACAGTCACCACCCACTGATTTTTACTTCTATCAACAGCAACTGTGTTATTACACATCTATTATTTGAATGTAAAAGGAGGAAGACCTAAAAAGCACCCAAACAAACTTCACATGAACAAGAGACTGCTATTTAAAGACAGTGTATCTCTGTGTATCCAAGAGGACTTGTTCTTGGTGACACGTTTTAACCGCCAAGTTGAATCTGGGAACATTTCTGCTGCCTTCCCTCTCCATGAAGGGATTCAATGCATATTCAACCTGTCCCACCAGAGAGATATTTCATAACTTCCTACACACACTCTCTAGTCAGTAGAAAATTGAAAAACATACCACAACTTAACACCAAAGATAAGATTATGAAACATTAAAAACGAAGACAAATTGACACATCTCTAACATAAAGAGGTCGTTCCAGTCTATTTTTCTCTTTTTCCTCTTTCTCTGTGACCAACAAACTAGGAATTCCATTCTGAATTAATTGTTTTAAGTATGCAAAACAACTTTTCCTCTACCAGCACCACAAACAAGGAGAGAAACACAGAAAGAAACAAAAAATTCATGTGACATGAAAAACTAGATCCACATAAACCAATACATCAAATAGTGGCTTTTTCAGAAACAGAAAAGCAGAGAAATAAAAGTAATGCTAAAATAAAATTTACATTGTCAAACTAGGAACCAAGAGTGAGTTTTATGTCCAAATAAGCTGTATTTTACCAGAGAAGTTATGACTCCTCGTCTTTAATTTTAGAGCCAACAATAAAGTTAAGAAAAATGGTGTCACCGAAATACACATCACCTTGAAAATCTGCAAATACACTAAAAGGGTTGAATGAGGAAAGCCTGAATGAGTTAAAGGTGTGATCTATCTACCCTAACACTTTAAAGCTTACTGTAAGGAATTAAAAGATTTTAGTCATTTGCCTATCCAAATTTAGAAATCTAACTCCAGCTATATATTAAGTACTCTCAGCACGAACAACACAATTGATTGTCTGGGAGGACTGTAGACAAGAGTTATTTAAGGAGTTAAATAATAAGACCAATTTAGGAGTAGCTTAGCCTGCATTATATTATATTTGCATACTATTACATGTAGAAAGGAACAAGCTTTTTCTAATAAAATTTGGAAACAAATCACATTTATTTCAAGAAAGGGATAGACTTCCCTGTATTACACACAGAAAGGTTTATGAAGAAGATTTTCATACTGCAAAGCAGCAAAGGCAACCAGTGATGGAAAGAAGGGAATGTTGAGGCCTAAACCACAATGATTAAACTGTCTCTGAACTACTACTGAGCTTTATTACACGAGGTTAATGAAAACTCACTTTTTTCTAAGTGCTCTTAAACCCCAAAGAGTTCAGGTATTTCATGCTCAGCATCACATCAAGACCTAGTAACAATGCACCTGATCATTGTTTAAATGTTTTACGAGTTGTAACTTATAGAGCAAGTAGGAAAAGATCACATTTCATTTCAGGATCCGTAACTCTTCCCACAACTCTTAGAGACAGAGGAAAACATGGAAGGGTAAATGATCTGCCTGATAATTGTGTAACAACAAACTCCTGAAAAATAAATCTTGAAAGGCTGTTGTCATAACCTCACACCTTGACTTTTATGTAGGAAAGGACGCTAGGCATGCAATGAATAAACTCTATTTCTCCATTAAAAAATAAAATAGAATTACATAAAAGATACATCACACACTCTTCCCCAGTTACTTGAAACATTACCAGGACAGTAAGATGACAGAAATGTGGTGGAACTGCCAAACACAGAACAAAATAATCAAATAAAAAACTTGCTTTTTCAGTGCTTAGCTATACTTCCACCTAAAAAACACACTCCTGTCTTCAATGGTGAGAACGTCTTCCTTATCCACAACAAAATATTTTCATATTTGAAGGCTTAATTTATTTTCCTCTCCAGATTCCAATTTCTTGCTTGCTAGACCTTTAGTCTCGCCTCTCCCTCCGAGTTCTCTCCTGTCAGCCGGCACACATCCCGACGTGCTTTCAGTACCTCCGGAGCCCAAAGCAAACACACCCACGTGCGGAGTGCTCACCCACCTGCCCGTGGCTCCCGGCTCGGTTTCTGCCCGGCGCACCGAGGGCGCTGCCCGCAGCCCAGCGGGAACAGCGGGCACGCACGGCTCCCACCGCCGGGCGCAGCCTTTCCTTCCCGCCCACATCACGAAGGCCTGCAGCCCGCGGGAAGGATTCACGCTGGAGAAGTTCGTGGAGGACTGTCTCCCGTGGGAGGGGAAGGACTCCGACTCCTCTCCCTGAGCAGCGGCATTAACAGCATGCCATGAACTGACCGTAACTCCCATTCCCGGCTCCCTGCGCAGCTGGAAGGAAGGAGGTGGAGCAGGGCGAAGGAAAGGTGGTTTGGCTTGGTTTGTTTTTTTTTTTCCCCATTCGCATTATCCTGCTCTGATTTTGATTGGCAATAAACTCCATTAATATCCCCAAATCGAGTCTGCTCTGCCCATGACAGTAATCAGCCAGTGGTCTCTCCCTGTCCTTATCTCAATACATGAACTTTCTGCTCTGTTTTCTCTCCCCTGCCCAGTCGCGGAGGGGAGCTGTAGAGGAGCTTTAGCGAATGCCCGACATCCAGCCAGGGTCAACCCACCGCAATCACCCGCTCCCAACCCCTTCTCCGCCTCAGGTCCCGGCAGACACACCTAGAGCAGGGCACCCACCCGCCACTCACCCAGCAGCTCCAGGGTGCCATGCAGGTGCCTCCATCCTGCCCGGGCGGGCAGGGAGAGCCCCGCGCCCAGCGCCGAGCGCCCGGCCCGCAACAGCCGCATCACCCGCTCCCCGCCGCCGCTCAGCCACAGGGACGCCGCCATCTTGCCCCCCCCCCCCCCGACCGCGGGGCTGCCCGCTGACTGCCTGAGCAGAAATAACCCGGCACGCCGCCAGGGCCGCGGGGCGGCTAACCCGAGCCCCCCTGCCCTTTCCGCAGCACCTGCCGTGGGACTGGCTGCCTCAATCACCCCAGGCACGGGCAAGCGCAACCACACGGACACCCGCGCCCAGCCCGGCCGTTCGTCCCCGGGCCGCACCCGCATCTCCTCTAGTTGCTGCCGGTTCCCGGGTGCCCTCTCCATCCCGCGCACCGGGGCTCGGGTCGGTGCTCACATCCGAGCGATGCCCAGCGCTCTGCAGGCGCTCGCGCGGCGCCCCAAGGAGGCCCCGAGCAAGGACCCCGCGCTGGCCGCGCCATGGCGGCCGCCGGCGGGGACGCGGCGCAGGTAACGGGGGCCGGGGGGCGGCGGGGCCCCGCCAGCGCTCCGAGAGCTCCCTGCGACCGCGGGGATGAGGCTGTTCTTGAACCTTGGTAATTAGCCAGCAGCTTCGCAGTTGCTAGTTAGTCGGGAGGTCCTGGAAGTACTGGTGGATGTCTGTGAGCTGGGAGTGTGCCCTGGCGGCCAGGAGCAAATTCAGCCAGCAAGATCCAGGCGGCCTCAGTGTCCAGCATTCCAGGAGTAATGTTCGTCAGCTAAAACACAAATTCCACCTCAACATGGGGATGAACTTCTCTACGGTGAGGCTGACAGAGCCCTGGAATAGGCCGCTCAAGGGAGCCGTGGAGTCTCCCTCTCTGGAAACATTTCAAACCCAGCTGGAGGCTTTCCTGTGTCACCTGCTCTAGGTGACCCTGTCTTAGCAGGGGGATTGCACTGGATTATCTCCGAAGGTCTCTTCCAACCCTAACTGTTTTGTGCTCCTGTATAAACATGTTAGAACATTTAGTACAGTTTCCAGAATATTGCCAGCTGTCAGCTGTCTGGCTGCACCTACAGGACTCGTGGCTCTTTTTATGTTAACCAGGGTTGTTTAGGTTTGTTTTGTGATTTGGTTTTCTTTTGGTTTTTTTGAATTGGTCTTTGATTGGGGTTTTATATATCACCACAACCAGAACATGAGCTGGCAGTGCTGTGCTTCATATCAAACACAGTAAACACTGAGCATGTGGAAGCATCACCTGGACAAGGCTCAGAACACCTCTCCAGTCTGTGTGGGACAGAGGTGGATGGAGCAGCCCAAGCTTCAAAACCAGCATGAACTGACAGCAGGGAGATGAGAGGTATCAGCAGCCTGGATAATGTGGCCTGTCAGGAAAGAGGCAAAGAATCTAGTTCATCATAAACAAAACAAAGCAAAAAAAAAAAAAAAAAAAAAAAAAAGAGCAGCAGATTGATTTGTCATAAGACGTAAAACATTGTCACAGAGGTGAAAGGGAAGACCATCTTCTGCATGTGCATGATCTTTGGTAAGAGAGAACAAATCTCGTGACTCACTGTCATTGGAGGTTGTAAAGATGAGGTTAGAGTAGCTTATTCCAAACATTGTGAAAGGTGCCCCAGGCTGCCATCTCCAGTAATTCACCTTCCCAGTCTCCTGTCTCAGAACCACTGCCTCATGTTCCTGTTCCATGCAGCCTCCCCACCGTTAGTTCTACAAATCCAGCACCACGTGGAAGCACTTCTTTCTAAACTAAATTTCAGGGAAGGTATTGGTACTTAGTAAATACCTGCCTACCATTTTTGCTGTGTGCTGCTTTTGCTTTGGTTCTCTCTACTCTGTAGGTGTTGACAAAACACTCCCCCCTAATGTGGATTCTTGCTGTTAAACAAAATATTTTTCTTGGAAATGTTATTTGATGGGCATTAATCACTGATGTGAGCAGTAGAGCAGCTAATCATTGGTCATTTTAGAAAAACTTTCAAAGCTTCTTGTTGTTGCAATAAAAAATGAATCCTATAAAAAAGGCACACCATAAAAGCAGCTGTTTTACTATGGTAATGTAGGTAGAAATCTTACCTCTGACACCAGAGATACCTTTGGTTAATATATAGATGTAGATATTAATATAATAAACTGTGGAATATGGAAAAAAAGGTGGGTTTTTTTTCCTTCCAAGGAAATATTAAAATAATGCAATTTGTCTTCTGACTAAACTGCATGTAGAGTAACTTTGTGTTCTAAAAATGTAGGAAAGTTCATAAAATAATTTGCATATATTCTCTGTGGTGTTTTTGAGTGCTGTTTAGAGATATAAATTGACTAATAAAGTCAGTTCTACTGAAATTTGTAAATCAAGCAAAATAAACCTACAGAAAAACTGATTTATTAGGAAAACTATTAGTCAAGCTTTTAGAAATGGATAATTCCCTTTTTTGTGCAATAGTCCATTACATAATCCTGCTGGTGTAATACCTACGGGCCACTGCACTGAAATAAATTTTAGATGAGACCTTTCCTGTGAAGGATAGTCAGACATGCACCTTATTTGGAAGTGTTGTTTGTTTGTGATATCCCTGGCAGAGCATAAAGGGCATTGTGTAAACACGCAATTATTTTGTAATTAAAGTTCATTAGCATAAATTAGGCCATTTTGCTACAGTATGAAAGTACTAATCCTTTAAACTCAGTTTGAGAGCTGAATTCTTAGGTTTGAGGTGTTTCTGATGGTTTTCACTTATTTATTTAATTTCTTTTTAGGATGGATTACATCCAAGGAATCTTATCCCAGAGCTTTGCAGATTGTTTTATGGTTTAGGCTGGGTAACGGGAACTGGTGGAGGAATCAGCTTGAAACATGGGTAAGTAATGATGAAAGAGAAATAATGTGGTGGTGAGAGAGAGGCTGGCTGTGTTTCGTAGTTGGTGAGAGCATTTCAGTTCCATGAGAAATGTGTGCAAGTCAAGAGTGAGCAAGAATTTCAAGGGGGAAGTGAACAGTGTGCCAAATTTAACCATACAGGAGGGAGGTGAATAGTCTCAATTAATCATTGCAGACCCTTCAATGGAGAGAGACAACTTCAGAGAATGACCTTGTCCCATCCTTTTCCTACCCTTGTTTAAGGAAGATGAATTGTCTCTAAAGAACAATGTGTTCCCCCTTTTTCATTTATTTCATTGACTATGGAATTTAGAGTGGGTTACATCAGGCACACAGCTTTCAAATGCCTGTGGTTAAATAAGATCAATCTCACCCTGGACATTTTGCAGGCCAGATATTTCCTCTAGGAAGGAGATTACTGTTCTACTGAGATGATTTCTAAGGAGACAAATACTTTACATATCATTAAAGCATGACAGGTAACAGCAACAATTTTTGGTCTGTATCTCCTACAAAGAAGCACCACTTGATGTTTTAATTTGCTTGTCTCCCTCCTATTCATAATCTGCAAACCTTTTAGTGAAAATAGAGCTCCTCTCAGTGGCCACTGAAAAAAAGATAAGTCCTTATTGTGCAAAAAGCCTTGCACAGTGCCTGTGATTCTGTATCAGTCACAAGGTTGTGACATGATCTTGAAAGTATCTGACCACTCATTTTTCTGGTATACACTTGCATGCATGCACAAACAGCCATTGCTATTCAAACATGTATTTTATATATATATGAGTAAAAGACCCTAAATGCTCATACTTGTGCTGTTTGGACTTTGTGCAGATCATTTCACCTCCCTGCTTGATTTTGCAAGCAAAGTAACAACAGTAATAACAATGAGATGAATGAAAAGAGGGTAAATTCTTGTTTTTGAAGTTGTCTGTGGAAAGATCTTTCTAGCACTAATTTGTGATCAGTAGCTAAATGTAGCCTATTTTCTTTATCATTCCAGTGCAGCTCCTGTTGGTTGTGGCAAGACAAATGGCATTATCAGAGAATGCACGAATATAGTGATACAGTTTTCCTCAGTAGTTCTATGGCTTGTTTACTTGGCATTGTTAGAAAGGAAAATGTAAAAGAACAGTTGAAATGGGATTCAATATAACAACTGTTTTTACAAGGTAATCTTAATCAGCCTTACTCATTGTGCAGTTCATATCAACTATCAAGGAAAAAAAAAGCCAATTTGGACTTGGCATAACATATTAAAAATGGATGTAGAATTCTTTGTGACGTATCTTGTATTTGAAGACTATTTTGTCATCAGATTTTCTCTTTCTGGTTAAGTTCCAAAATACAAAAAAAATCTGGTTTAAGAAAAATTATGTGTCTGTCATAAGTAACTGAATTTACCACCAGACTTCTCTTCTTACTCATGCAAATGAATCAAGACTAAATTAATGCAATGCCAGCAGTGTTAATTCATGAATGTCAAAAATTACAAATATGATAAAGCCACATTTTTCTGTGCTTCACGGACATTTTACTGCTGTGAATAGTACATCATCTTCAGAGTTTTATTTTTGGAAGAATCAAAATCATAGAATTGTTTAGGTTGGTAAAAATCCTTAATATCATCAAGTGTCCAACTGTAAACCTTCCACTGCCAAGTTCTCCACCAAACCACATTCCTAAGCACCCTGACTAAATGTCTTTTTAAAACTTCAGAGATGGTGAGCCAACTGCTTTCCTGGGCAGCCCATTTCAATGCTTGGTAACTCTTTCAGTGAAGACATTTTTCCTAATATCCAATTTAAATCTCCCCTGATGCGAATTCACATAATTTGCTCTTGTCCTGTCGCTGGTTACCTGGGAGAAGACACCAACCTCACCTTGCTACACTCTCAGGCAGTTGTAGAGAACAATGAGGGCTCCCCTGAGCCTCCTTTTCTCCAGGCTAAACACACCCAGCTCCCTCAGCTGCTCCTCACAAGACCTGTGCTCCAGACCCTTCACCAGCTCCAGTACTCTTGTCCAGAAATACAAACATCCCATGGTCCATGTATCTGGAAATGTATCTGTAACTTGACTAATTATTCACTAGATGTCTCTGTGCTCCTGAATTTAGTACGTGACTGCTGAAGCCAAATAGTGATTGCAATTCAGAGGGAGAATCTAGATGGGGGTTTTGTGCTAATAATAAAAACAGTGCAGTACCATCTTGAAATCATTTTCGTTTCAATCAGGTTTTACAGTTTTTTGTTCATGTAGTCCTTGCAAGAAGTGGTGCACTTCTACTTAAATTTCAGTCATTTTATTGCACTGAATTAGTGCTATCTCTTTATCAACCCAAATAAACATGGAACTGCATTAGAAACCTAACCTGCACAGTTAAAAAAGAAAGTATTTACAATGTTGAATGTTGCAGGTAATTATTACTGTTTATAGATGGTTTATGGATTTTTATGTAATGGTTTTGTCACCTGCCTTGTCACAGATCAGTGTCTGTTTGCAATTTCTTATTTAATTTTTATTCTGAATTCTAGGAATTTGAGTTTGAGTTACTGCAGGGAGAGATTGTTTTTCTTTGTTGGAAAAATAAAGTTGCACTTCTTACATGTGTTTCAGATATCTCTCAAGTTGAAAGCAGGGATCTGTACCTCTGCAAGCTAGAGATTTTATTTGCCCTTGTACAATTTGGTTCTATTTTGAAAACTATCTACCTGTCAATGTATGGAAAGATCAAGAAAGTTTTTTAATTGTGGGGGTCTAGATTGCTATTTCCTTTTCAGTGGCTCAAGAGCTTGAGTGGCTGTACAGTGGAACAGTCATTGCTCGGCTGTGTTTACTGACTTTTCTCATCTGCAACTTTTCCTAGGGATGAAATTTACATCGCTCCTTCAGGAGTCCAAAAGGAAAGAATACAGGTGTGTTGAACTGCACTTTTACCTCAGAGCTCATCTTGAGATGGGCAAAAGTGCCTTTGTTTAGAGATTCATTTTTCCTTGTGTGAAGTTACAAACTTGTTATACATTATTGGAACAACTGATGATTTCTCCCAGTACTCCACTAGCATAGCAAGCCAGTATGTGTTTCAGTGGCCAGTGTAGTTTAATCTTGATGTTCTCCTTGCTTTAAACTAACACAAAGCAGTGTGAGAGTGGAGCATTACTCCAGTCCAGCTTTATTCTTTGTCAGGCTTGGTTGGCTATACCTGTCTGGCTACAGTTTCAAGTTAGCCGTGTAAATAGACATTAACACCTCATTGCCGTTTGTCTTCGTTTGAGTGATTGCAAATATTTGTCTTGATATTCTCAGTAAATAACTGGGCTCTCCCCAGGAAAAGGTGACCTTGTCTATCTGTCTGCTTTCCAAAAAAACCCAAAATGTAAGAGGAGGGGAGAACGGTAAACAATACCTATTTTATGACAGCAGGAAGTTCCCCAGAATAGAAGAATACATGGAAAGGATTTGTCATATCATAAATCTGAGGATAAATACAGTGAGGAGTGAAAGGAATTTTTTCACTGATAGAAACTTGGGGTCTCACAGCAGTGTTTGCTGGGGATGTGGAGAAGTAAGGCAGGCAAAGGTATGTGAGATAACCACGATGGTCTGGTCTGTGCTCACAGTAACAGAGGATTAAGCACAGTCAGTGATGAAATCTCCTGCAGTTGTATTTTCTGCTGATTTTTAAAATAAAATTATAATTTTATTACTGTCCTGAACAATTCTTTGTACTATAGCTACTAAAAGCAAAGTTTAAAAAGAAATAGTTCTACAAGTTAAATGTATTATTTTTAAATTTAAGTCGTGTTGTTTGTTGGTTCTTTTAAGTAGGGAAGGAGAAGTACATCTACATTTCTTATTTTGAATCAGTTACTACTTTTCCTTTTGATCTGTTATTATTATTATTATTGTTATTGTTATTATTATTACTGAGCTACACTATCTCCTTTCTGAGAAAATTGCAGTTTTACAAATATCTGCATGCCATCAATCTGAGGCAAAAGAGTACCTAATATTAATTTCTGTTACACAATGTCAGTAAGTACTGTTAGAAGCTGGAATAAATGTGGAGCATTACAGCACTTTTACAAAGTTAAAATCACCTTCTGTATTAAATACATGGTTTGTATATATTTGTTTCGCTAGAAGGAAAACAAAACTATTTGAGGTCAAATATCAAACAAAACTATCACAGATCAAAATAATTTCTTCTTTCTTACAGCCAGAAGATATGTTTGTTTGTGACATGAATGAACAGGACATCAGCAGTCCTCCACTGCACAAGAAACTAAAGAAAAGCCAGTGCACACCTCTTTTTATGAATGCCTACACTATGAGAGGTATGTAGCAATGTTTGCAGTTCAGCAGTGACTGAAACACTGTGTATGTTCATCAACAAAATTGCTGTTCAGTACCATATTCCTTATACATGGAAGTTACAGTGAAATAAACATGAAACTATAAAATAAATTGATTTGCAAAGGTATATATACAGTGAGATATAATCCATAGTAACATCCTGCCAGTATCACTTGCAATTTAATCTTTTCTTGTAGCTATGCCTGTGATCATCTTTTCAACACTGATTTTTAGTGCAGAATATTGGTAGGTTGCAGGGGAAGCCAGGGATTACAGCAGTTTTATCTCAGTGGTTTTGCCAATTCAGCTATTACAACTTAAATCCTTTTGCATCCATTGGCTGAGATCAACAGTTATAAATTAGGAATAGGTGAAAACAGTATGAAACTTTTTTTCTGCAGGTAGACAGTAACAGAGAGCTTTTGATGTTGTGTACAATTTACAGCTGTTGTTTTAGAAAGGATTTAGGGAGTCTCTTCTGGTCTTCCTGCACAAGCAGCTTACATGTGTACTCAAGCAATAGCATCATTGCATTTTTATAAGTAGATTATAATTACTGTCTACCTATCTTTCCATCATGACACAATAAGATAGTGATGAATGTTTTTTCAAAGAATCAGCAGATAATTGAAAAACATAAAAAGAAAATAAAAGGCTTTAAACTTCCATTTCACAAATAAGTTTGGGAATTCTTTATAACCTCAGAACTCTGATAAAATTAAGTGTCTCAGTCACTGCAGTATGTAAAGAAATGTACAAGTAGTGTTTCTGCTTGAATTTGGACAGTTTTGTACAGTACAAATTTGAAGTAGTGTCTCTCCTGGAATTTGTCACTAACTAGAAGTTATCACAAGTGTCCTAAGACAATCCATAATTATCCCTTTTATGTGAGTAATTGCCTCATACCTTCATTTAGGTTGCTGTATATTTTTTCCTCTCATACAGCAGATCACCATTTCCTAAGATGCCTAATCAAAGGAAATAATGAAGTATGTGAATAAAATTTTCTTAATAGACACATTTTAAAATTAATCCTAAATTTTCTTTTTCTGTTCTTAGGGGCAGGTGCAGTGATCCATACACATTCCAAGGCTGCTGTTATGGCTACCCTTCTTTACCCAGGGAGTGAGTTCTCTATCACCCATCAGGAGATGATAAAAGGAATCCAGAAGTGTACTTCAGGAGGCTATTACAGGTGCTTCTCTATATTTAGGAAAAGAGGCATGATATTTGATCATTTGTTTTCAGCAATATAAATACAAGTCATCTGAGTTATCTACTTGAAAGTGTATAATATAAAGTATTAGGAATAAGAAGTGAAAAGACCTCTGGAATGAATGAGTCACCACTGGCTTTCTGTAAGATCAGAAGCCTGTGGAAGAGATCTGAGATAAAATCTTGTAATGCCAAGGCTGCTGTGGTCTGTTGAGCTACAGGAGGAAGCCAAATAAAGAGCTATGTCCTGAGATGTTAGCACATCTGTACAACATTCAGCTGAAGGTGGAGCCAGCCAGCACCAGGTTGGATTGATAGCATGTACAAACTACATTTGGGTGGACTTCACATATCACTGCCTGTGCTAGTTTAGGGCATGTCAAGAGAGTAGAGGATTTCAGATTTACTTGACAGAGTTTGAAAGAAAATTCAGAATAAACAGCTCATTAAAGATAATGTTATTACTTTTCAAGGATGAGCTCTGAGGTAAGTGCTGAGTTATTCCAAATTATGTGTGATGGCTTGTTTTGAGGTCTCCACCCACAGAGTGTTGAATTGGGATCTGCAAACAACATTTATATAACATGTGACAAGGAGATGAGAAATTGAAATGCTAAATTCTTTCCACTTTTTGATGTTAATTTTTGTATCTAACTATTGCCCTTTGGCAAGGGAGCAAGCCATATGTGATTTTACGCCGAGGCATATTTTATTCCATTTTGGTTGACTTGCCAACTTTACTTTCTTGTCACCATTAGCATGTGCATTTTTAATGTGGTAAAATACAAGCCCTTGTATTGAATTGTCTGACAACACTGGTTTTTAAAAAATCCACAACAATTTTTTTAATATGCATTTTGAACCATCAGGCACTCCTAAATGTTAGTCAGGAAACATTGTATTTATTGGGTTCCATACCTCCAAGTTTTCCTGTGTCATTTTATTAATTTACCAGAAAAATTCAAGCAATCAAAGCTCCAGGTTATGTGGCTCAAAAGCACGTATTCATCCATACCAGATTGATTCCACTGGCTTCCCTCACACAAGTCTCCCCATGGAATTCAAAAGAAAAATGAGACCTTGGATTCAAAATACAGAATGGGACTTTTCAAAAAAGGGATTGCATGTTGTTTCTAGTTACATAAATCTTTTCTGGAGGCTGTCTTGGAAAATGCTACAGATAGAATAATCAGACGTATATGTTGGCCTAGAAATGGCTCCAGTGATCCCAGACTAGGATTACCATTGATTTCCATAGAAGGAGAATTAGGTCAGTAGTAAACAGCATTGAAAGTCAGACTGTCACAAAGTATTTTACATCAGGGTTTGACTAAATGTAGGCTGCTTATATTTCAATTAAAAAAAAAGAGATCCCACGTATTTAGCTCATTCAGAGTCTTCTGGACATTTTTTAGGTATTAGTTCTTGATAGAAAGCTTATGGTCCTGGTTAGGAATCAGTTATGGTATTTACAGCAGCTTCCAAGCTCAAGCAGAAAGCAGAACCTAGGAAGCCAATCCATTAACTCATTTGGCCTCATTAGTAGCAAACACTCCAAGTGTAATTTTAGTGATCAGAATTTATGAGAGTCAAAGTAAAGCTTCACACACTGCCTTGCTTTCTTCATTCACTATTTTTATAGCCTTGAGAAAGCATCAGCATTGAGAACTGTAAGGGATGAGACTTTATCTTCCGAATATTTGATTTAAAATACAAGCTGTTGGTGTTGGGCTTTTTTTACCATTGCTTTCTTTCTGTGTTTTACAAAAGAAAGTACGACTAGCATCCACTCATGATATATCTATGTGATCTCAATGATAAATCTGAACCTGAACTGGGGACTTATTAAAACTATTTAAACAAGTTTCTGCTAGTGTTAATTAAGGTTCAAACAATGCCAAATATCCCAGTCCTCCTTCAGAAGAAACTCTTAGGCAAGTTCCACTGAATAACGTGCATCATCTTGTCTTTGGAACTGGGGTTCTCGGGCTCTCTTAAGATCACATGCAGCCCACCAATGACTCCATCACAGAGAATTTATTTTTCATGTGTTGACTCTACCTTCTATTTATGTGCCTTAGCGGGACAATCTTCCAGGGGCTTTCTGGACTACCTAAATTAATTTTTTTCTGCTCTCCAGCAAACAGCTTCATTTCCTTCTTCGTGATATGATTCTTTTAAATAATTTAATCTGAGGTAAAGCTTGTAGATGATGCCAGTACAGGATGAAAAGTTTGAAAAAGTTGTAAAGGGACCCAACTACAAAGTGATATGGGAGTAAACAGCTACACCTAATAGATTAAAGTGTTGTTTTCTTTTTGTGCCTCAAGTGTAGCTCGGGTATTGCCAGTGTAATACGTGTTTGAGAGTGAGAGATGTTCCTGAGAATTCCTATGCTACAGCATGACTCACAAGAGAAGAGCATAAAATCTAGTGCTGGGAATAAACATTTTACACAGTCAGAGGATAAACTCTTTCTTAGGAAAATGCTTCATACATCCAAGCACGGGGGTTTTTTAAATACATGAACATGGCTTTCTTTATAGATATGACGATACCCTGGTAGTTCCTATTATTGAGAACACACCAGAAGAGAAGGATCTCAAGGAGAGAATGGCACGTGCAATGGAAAAATACCCAGACTCTTGTGCTGTCTTGGTCAGACGTCACGGTGTTTATGTATGGGGAGAGACGTGGGAAAAAGCCAAAACGATGTGAGTACAATTCAGGAGTGTGCTATCTCTTGCCTCAAGAGCTTAATGAACTTAATGCTATATTTCCAGCCCATGGACAATGATTCAGAATATTAAGGCCTCACTGTGTGTATAGGGAGCTTTTGGGAGTGGATTTATCCATGATTCCATTTCTTGGTTTTCCTCTCATATCAATGCTGGCTGATAGGGTTGCCAACATTTTCCTTTCAGACAAGTCAACAAGTCCCTCCTCACATGAAACATGCAGGCAGTCTCTGCTTTTATATGACACCTGCCAATACTGTTTGTGTAGCCCTCCCTAGTCCCATTTTTGGAATTTACCTCATCTGCTGATGGAAGTGCAGCAATCAGTATTACATAGAAAAATGGCACTTTCCATTCCACAGCATTGGAAGTAAACAATAACAGAGCTGTCCAGTCAGACTGTCACGTTGGTGATAAAATCTTAAGGAAGGAAAATACTAATTTTCATAAAACATGGTAAGACTTGAGCTGTACTTACATAGCATTTTTCCCTATTTATTTTAGGTGTGAATGTTATGACTACTTGTTTGATATCGCAGTGCAGATGAAGCAGCACGGGCTAGATCCTTCAAAACATCCAGCAGGAGAAAATGGGATCTTGTAAATGTCAACAACATTTATATTCAGGTGTGAATTTATCTGTAAAGATGATCTGTTTGGAGGGAGAGACTACAGATGACACCATCACTCCAGTCTGCTTTCCCACTCAGGAAACTTCAGTATTGCTCATCTTCCCCCAGTCTGCTCCGTTACCACTGCAGTTGCATCTATGCCTGAAACAGAGCTCCTTTTCCACACAATACAACAAAAAATATATGTATTAATAGCTAGATATGTCCATTGCATATTTAGGACCAATGTACAGCATGGAGTGTGATTTCTTTTTAAAACAAAATAATATCAAGCATTTCCAGAAAAGCCAATGGACTAAAAAGGCCAGAGCCTGGTGAGCTGATCTGTACAGAGATGTCTGAACACACACATTTGTTCTGCTTGCAGAATCAGGTTTGATTTCAGACCATCGCTGTGATATTACTTACCTGGTGGTTGGTTGGGGATGTTAGGGGGTTTGGTTTTTTCCTTCAGCAGGCTTGGCTGGTTTGAGTTTCACTGATTAGTGTCACCTGTTTACCTCATGCAGGAAATCACATTGACTTTGGTTTCTACTGTAGCAATGATCAGTTTTTAAAATTTTCATAAGAAATTTTTGAAGTTAAAGCCCAGAGATAACATGATCAGGGTGTAGCTTACATGAAGGATACCTGAAACAGTTCTCACATAAGTAATGTACAGCTTGGTATGGCAAAATGCAGTGGTAGCATAACATTTCAGTTGGAAAATACAAACTAAAGGTACCAGTAGTGAGATTATAAAGGAATTTCTCGACCAAAGCAGTGGTGTAATTAAACAGGATAGGCTAATGACAAGTGCTTGCTGAGGCAACATGAGCCCAGAACAGACAGGGACTTGGCTCCTCAGCCTTCATGCCCATCCTAGAGGAGGAAGCAGTGGGACAGGAGGTTTGCTGTCAGTGAGCCTCTGCCTCAGCAGGTATTTAGGGTGCTGCCACTGCCTACAGTGATGAAGACACACAGGCTTGCCACACCTGCACAGAGGTACCTCTTGGCCCATGAGAGCCATTCTAAAATTACTCCTCAGCCCCTGCAATTGCGTAAGTTGGGCTACTGTAGTCGTGTTAATATTCCTTTGCCTATTTATTATGACAAGTTTTAGAGTATTTTTGCTTTTACTTTGTTTCTTCTGTACAGGTTTCTTACACGATGATGGAGTTCAGCTTTCACCCCACATGACTGAAGCCAGAAGGGGGTGCTGATCCTCAGCTCATTCCCAAATGTCAGCAGGAACTTTTCACTGTTAAACACATCCAAGAAGAAAAGGAGTTAAAAAACCCCAACTACTGAACAATCACTGCAATTTACAAGCCCTGTCGAATGCTACAGTAGGAGGCATGAAAATTCAGATGCAAAAATACTTCAAAAAACTTTGGAGAGCTAATGTCACATTTTGATTTTGTGCCTTAAAAATTCATATTTCAACAACCTGCATTTGTTGATCCTGCTCTAATGCTACATCACTTAACTTGAAATAAGTTCAATAAGTTTTTCACCCATGACAGTCTCCATTTCTGAAAGTTATTGTAGCTTTTATTCTTTGGGGAAAAAAGTGAGGACAACCCCTTAATTAGAAGATAATAAAGTTTAAAGCCTTGTTTGAAGTGTTGATTCCTTCATACCATGTTTGTTTTTATGGGGATTTTTGTTTCCTTTTTTAAAATTAGGCCTGTAGCATGTGTATTTTTAAATTTTCCTAATTGTCATTAAAATGAGAAGGAGATTTTATAGCATGTATTTCGTAGTTGTTACTGAGGGACTGCTCTGGGTCTTACCTCTCTCAATTCCTTCACTTTGAATAACAGCTTTTGATGACCTCTGCTTAGCCTTGCCAAGGTAGACTTAATCAAACTGCTCATCAAAACAGTCTCACATAATTATGACACTTAGTGTCTTCTTTCAGAGTCTTCTGGAATGGCCCCCTGGTGGCATCAGTGTAAGCCTCGATTGACCAACTTCCTAATTGAGTATTGAGACCTCAGTCCCGAGGGTGAACTGAGACAGGCTAAGTGCCAGCTGACCCTGGTTTCTGCTAGGGGCCATGCATTCCCACCACTTCCCCTTCCATCATCTCTGGCACTTTTTTTGAGCTTCCATAAGGTGAATTGACTCTTCAACCTAAAATAAAACTATTGTGGGAGTAGGGGGAAAAATGTTTTAATTATTTCCTACTAAGCCACTGGTAAAAACACTGAATCAAGTTAAAGGTGGGTCCAAAGAACCAGAGCCAGGACAAGAGGGGATGGCTGATGCCAGAGATGGCAGATGCCAGAGGTGGCAGACACCATTTCCCCCTTTTCCTGGGAATGACAATTAAGGTCAGTGTTTTGTGTACCTTGGACATGTTTGCCCTTTCCTCTTGTACATAGCTCTGTACCTGCAGTGTGCAATCTTTAGCCCTTAGGGGGACCTTGGTTATTGTGAAATAATGATTAT
>WAAE01007478.1:0-64979 GCA_013400495.1 Nicator chloris
ATAGATATATATAAATATATATAAATAGTGCTGCTGATATATGTGGAGCTATTGCATGCCTAAAGTGCACATGTGTTTCCAGGTATGAATTTTGTTGTATTTGACTTAAACCAGGATTTAAAGATACCCAAGGAGGTATTTTTTTAATTATTATCAGGGTTCATCACACTGACTGACTGTGTTTGGCCATGTTTTAACTGCAGTGAACCCAAATACAGGAATTTACAGCTGCACAATGCAATTGCTGCTACTAACACAGTGTTACCAATGAATTTGTATAAATTGCTAAGGGAGCATTACAAACATGACCAAGGGTGCTGGAGACATCCAGTGCCAAACCTGTTGGAAGGCAATGTTCCATCCTCTGTGAAGTGTCCATCTGTGCATCTCCAAAGGGTCTCTGCAGACGTGCAGTGTGTCCAAAGCATTGCAGCTGTGTTAGCTCATCAGTCTCAGTCATTCCCTGCCTTTTCTGTTTTTCCTGGGTGTGTAGCTTGATGCTGAACCGTGGATAAAGGAAAGGGATTCTGGTATTGTTCCTTAAGCTCCTTGCATAATCTGTTGTTGAATCAAATAAAGTGAGACATGGGTGTATTTGTGTAAATAAGAATTCTCTAGACCTTGAGAATCCAAAAATGAGACTTTCTATTACTAGAACCTGGAGGGTCAGTAGTAACTATGAATTGAACATTTTGGGGAGGGTAGCTTCTGACAAGCATAGCTATTTCTGAAAATGAAGATCAAAGAGAGATTAAAATTTAATGTATATTATGCAGAATGTGTAAGCCTCCAGCTATATTTTTCTACTATCCTTTTCATATGTATGATTTATAATTTATTTTCTGTAGCAAAGCACGGCTTCTGCTCCATGCATTCTGTGAAAAATAACTCTTAATTGACTTTAATTCTCAGTTTTAGAATAGACTGCTTGCCATCTCATAATTCTTCATTTTTAATGCCAAGATGCCTTTGTGATTCACAATAATTGACCTTGCACAGCAATTTCTGTGCTACATAGAAAGCTGCAGCAGTATTGAGCTGGTCAGCACGTGAGTCTTCACTGTTGTGTTTTTCTTGTATCAGGTTTACACTGAACACAGCTCTGTGCTGATTTCAAATCTGGTCTCCATACTACTGACCTGACTCATTTCTACTGCACTTTCCTTTGAGCAAAAGAAGACCACTGGAAATGCAGTGTTGGTCTTCAAAGAGAATGATGACAGATTTTAAGTTCATGAGAAAGGGTCATTTAATATTTGGAGAGTTTTGGCTGGTTGGTGGAGGGAGGGTGGAGTTTATACCTACTACTAATTTCATTTTTAGATAACATTAGGTATGTCAGCAAAGTGAATGTCAAAAATTAAAACTTTTCTAATCCTGCATTAATGGTATTAGGAGAGGTCATTCTATGTAATGGCATATCCTAAGACATGTAGTAACTGTTTAGTATATTGAATTATTAAATTCTGCTGTTCACTAAAGATTGTCTGTCCATTAAGTTAGGTCAGTTTTGATTTTTTTAATAACTTGTCAAATTCATCGATGCTGATTCTGTCATTTAACCTCCTCTGAGCACAAAGAAATGTATTTTTGAGTAATAAGTTTATTCTTGTGCTGGAATTTCTTTTTTTAATTGAAAGGAGGATTATAATCCAATAATGGAAAGTTTATTGGCCTAGCTGTTCTTTATAAGAAGTACCTTTCTTTTCTTATGTTTGTTCTTTGTTGGAAAATTTGGTGATACCTTTCTGAACCATATTTTTTGAGAAGGAGTGAAAAAACAATCAGTGTCCTGAAGTTGTGCATAAATTGAATCTAACCTAATGGACAGCACATTGAAAGTTTTGACTTGAACAGAATTTTTAATCCTTTCACTAAAGAACTTCCTGAAACTTTGTTTTCATCTGCTTAGGCATTGGAGAGAAGTATTCAACATGGGAGCCGACCAAGAGAGAGTTAGAATTGCTACGACACAACCCCAAGCGAAGAAAAATAACCACAAACTGCACCATAGGTGAGTTCCAGAAATCCTTTCTGGAGCCAAATTGTCACTGATTTGTATGTTCAAAATCCTGTGTTGTTTTTCCATTGGTAATTGTAGTGGATTTCTGTAAGCTTTAGAATAACAAAGTCAGATTATTTGACACTACTTTTCTCTCTCTGTGGAAGGATATCTGCTCTGTCACTTCAGGTACTGCTGATGATTGAGCTGTGTAACAGCAACAAAACCCAATCCTTTTTTTGACAGTATGTTTGTAATGAGAAATCACTGATATTATCTCAACTCAGCCTTTGTCAGAGATCCTGTGCAGGGATGTGAAGGGAAATCCTGCAGTTGGTGCATCCTTAACCAAAGCAATCTATTGGTAAATCTGGTTTAGCAGAAGCAGCACATTCCTACTTCATGTTTTACACGCTAAATGGGATCTCTTCAATTTCATATGAGCTCTGAAAAGTGATTTCATTTCTCTAGTGATGCCAAATAGCAGGTTTGAAATGCATCTCAAAGGTTTAATGCTTAAGAGTTCAGTGGCCTGGAGCTAAGAATTCTCTGAAATGTGTGCATCTGGCTGGACAGGTTTCGGGTAAAGGTGATAAAAATTAACAGTTCTTTCAATTTTTTCCCTGCTGTTTTTAGGTTGGGGTAGCAGGGGGTTAAAAATAGCTCCCTGACAAGCTCTAATTAAGATTATCAGGCATTCTCCTTTGCACTTAAATGCACAGTAATATTTTAATGGTGAAGGTTGGGAATAATGGTTAATGGTACAAGATTGTTAATTGTACAAGGTTGGAGGTGTAGCCATAGACATTGCAAGTAGGAAAGTGTTTAAATTTTTTCCACAGTTTTAAAGCTAAGCTCTGTACTGTTTCATGGAAGATGTCACGCTTTCAGCACGTTTGCATTTGTCAAAATACACTGAACATACTTTCTAAAGCTTTCTAATGTCATGTTTCTAATACAGTAAGCCATTTAATCCAAAGTATGTGTATATTTATTTGGAAAAAGTGGACTGAGAAGCACTGAGTAAGTTGGAAATGTATATAAAACAGTAATTCTAAAGAAAGGACCTGTGTTTTTGGAGTCGTGGGACAAGGAAGACAGTTGGAAAAACATCTGGACTTTGGAAACTTCAAGCAGCCTAGGAAAAATTAACTGAGCAAAGATTGCTTGCATCATGTTCACATTGGGATTTGTGTTCTGAGAAACTCCAGTGTATTTTGTAAAGAATGTTACGAATTACTAAAGATAATAGGGCTGGGGAGGGGAGAAGAAGTTTGATAGAATTTTGAAGGTTACCATGACCTTTGTGAAGAATTGAAGCACATTTCAGTGTTCCTCTTTCCAATCAGAAGGAATGCTCTGCTTGCTCTTGGAGGATTTTAAATCTTTCAGGCTGTTTAAAAAGGCCATGTCTGGTTGCGTGAAATCTCATCTGCGGCTGCCTGGGCGGGGGAGCTCCAGGAGCACGGGGACAAGGGAATGACTGATCTCTTCACTTCCTCAGGCCTGCTTTTAAGAGTTCTCCTACTGAGCCCTGGAGCTGCCTGTGTGCTGAGATTTAGAAAGCAAAGAAAAAAATCAAAGCACCCAGGATCCATAATGCAGTTTTGGGCTGCAGTTAAAAGCAGACGAGTTGCTTTCTTTCACAAAAATGCATTGGGGGTTTAGCTCAAGGAAGAAAAGACCTGCCATTGTCCTTGAGCCTTTTCTCTCCACCTAACCTGCTGCTAAATATAAATCTGCTTCAGAGTCTTTTTGCCTTCCCTCCCCTCACTTTGACTTGTCTGTTTGCAGTTTCAGATCAGTGAAGAGCCTATTTGCAGACTGAAATGCTGCAGTAGCTGGACTTTCACTTTTCTCTCTTTTCCTAATGCTCAATTCTTTTGACATCAGGTTTTTATCAATCCTATAGCAGATATTAGTGAATCCAGTTTATCTTCTGAGGTAGGTAAATGGCTCAGAGAATAGGCATGATGACCAGTTTTATTTGTTCTGGAAATGAAAATAGTGCTGATAACCATCTCTGATAGGCGCTGCACATCTGTTGAGCACTTCTGTTTGCACAAGAGTCTGTTAAAACATAACCAGCTGCCTTTTGTGCATAAAATGCTCTTTTCAAAGCTGTTTTAAGAGGAAGGCTGGGGGAGGTTTGTGGCTTTCTATCCTACCCCCAGAGATGCACAGGTATCACGTGGGAGCAGAACGCTTCACTGCTCTGCCCTGACCTGGACTGGTGGTTGTGCCACCACTGTTTCAGCATTTCTGTAAGACAAGTTCTAATGTATCAATATTTTAACTAAAATACTTGGGACAACAGACTGAAACCTGGGCAGGTGTGGCCTTGAAAGGATGTACGTAACTTGTATGTGAAGGATTTGCATATGATTTTGAGCCCTGACAATAAAATACATTAAACTTGATGTTCTTCATATCTAAAACCCACTTGGGTGGTACAATAGGTTTGTTGCAGTTGCTTCTCACATCTGTATCACGTGCATGACACTAATTTAGGTGGATGTTTACTCTATGGCTGAACATTCTGGGTACATGAAGGGAATTTTTTTATCCCAGATTTGTAGCAATCTCGCGATGCTTCTGAAAACAGCTGGATGTGTCTGTTGCTTTTTGAGCTGTTTGAACTTTTGTACAGCTGCAGGATCTTTTGTCTTTGATCAGCACCATGAATTAAAACTGAAGAATACTCAGACATGAGATGAATATCTCATAATGGGGACTTGAACTGGTAGTTCACTAGAGGAAATAATGTGCAAAACTCACAGCTTTTGATTTTTCTACTTGAGGGACAATTTGAAACCCATTGAAGAAGGAACTTCTTGTTCACATCCTCAGAAAAATGAGGAAAAAACCAGAAATCCATAAATTTTCCTTAGTTCTCTTTAAAATGCTGTGTGTTTCCATCTCATAGATACTTTTTCCAGCTAGTAAGAAGATAGTGCAGGTAACTTGACTTGAATCTCTATTTTGCCATTGAGCAAATTGCTCTTGAAATGAGAACTCAAACTGGGCAATGCTGCAGGCTGTGGAAACTGTGCTGATTCCTGTCTTTTGGGATGTGCAGGGTTGTTCTCAATGGTGCACATAAGCACCTTCAAAGTAGCTTGGAACACACTTAACCAAGTGGAAACGTTGAGTTGTCTTACAGGCAAAAAGCCATGATGAGAAATCCTTGCAGTGTGGATTTTACATGGGACATTGCATGTTCTGGTGTCCTGGCTTGACATTTTGATGGAGCTTCTGTATTTCAGGAGATTCAGGAGGAATGCCCTGTCTGCTCAGACCATAAATGTGCTCTGTGGAAGCAGTGTCAGCTCAAGACATTCTCAGACCTTGTTCTACCTCACACATTTGCATGTTGATATTTGTCATTGTGTTGCCACCGCCTTTGCCACAGATCAGGCTGAAGGGATGGCATATTGTGGGGAACATAGAAATTTCCCAAGTTTTTTTATGTTGCTCTCAGCAGCAGGACTGAGTAGTGTCACAGACTAGTCAACGTTTGTAGAAATGCTCATCTTGATTTTGGGTTGAAGCAGATGTTTCAGGCATCCCATAAACACAAAAACTGTTACATGGAAAAATTAGGTAAGACTTAACAGCTAATAATTAGATTCCAACATTGTAAAAGAAAAAAATCTAATTTTTTCAGTCTCCTCTTGTCTGTAAAGTGGCCTCCCTCTGCAAGAGAGGGAAGGGACAAAGCTCCACATTCACAAGCAAATTATTTGTTAGGGGGTTGAACTAGAAGTGATACAATATCTTTTGGGAACTATTTTCCAAGCTCATCTTGCTCTGCTGTCATTAATACCCCCAGCAGATCCGTTCTCCTGGGTATATGAAATATTAGCTTGGGATCAGCTGCTCTCTGATTAGCATATGAAGTGACTTTGTGGCTAAAGATGGGTGTATTAACAATAGGAAGAATTAGACTCCCAATGCACATGGGTAATTAGCAGGAGCCACCCGGGATTCCCATTTGCAGTGTTGCAAAAAGGCAGAGGGGAGACAAACCTTTCCAGGAGACTGAGCAAATCCTCTTCACCAGGAGTGATGGGATGGAGAGGTGGCAAAACCAAAACTGCCTGGGAGTAGCAGCTGGGTTTTGCAGCTGCAGTGCAGAGCAGCCTGATGGGCCAAAGAGCAGCACGAGTGGAATAAATATTGCAGCAGAACTCCTGTGTGAAGGTGGCAAGGGAAGAGGAATGGTGACCTGGAAAATATTTTTGGTTCTCTAGACAAGCTACCAGCAGCATTTTTGCCTCTCTAACTTGGGAGTGTTGAAGGCAGCATTAGTACTGGGATGTTTTTTGTGAACGTGCCAGCACTCAGGGGTGCTTTTTCTCGTGTGGTGGTACTTAAGGTAGCTCAAGTGGAAAAGTGGAATGAAAAATATGGTTTGGTACAGCACCACATTTTAGCTGTGGCTTTAAATTTAAATTACTGATTTGTAAGCAGTAGTACATTAATATTTGAAGTTATGACTGCACAAAGTGCATCCTGAACAGAAATCTCTGATTCTTAAATTCTTTTAGATTGCTGTGTGATGAAGGAAAGGAAAACCACCTTTAAGACTACTCAGGTGAATGTTTCTTCTTTAGCTTTATTTGTATTAACTTCATGATTAAAATGGTTTTCTTGATGAAAAATTGTTTCTTAAAAGGTTGGATTGGTAAAATCAAGAAATGATACCTTCATATCAATAAGGAGAACCTTCTGTTCCTGTGTTACTTTGTCACAAGCTTAGCATGTCTGACCATTGGACCCAGTTGTGTAATACATTTCTTAGCTCTAAAATTTATTTTCAGGATCAGCTTTATCAATTTTAAAAGGTCCCCTCCTCTCAAAGCTCCCAGGGAATTCTAAGAAAAATTAGAGGGACGTGAATATTTTAAGCATTCTAAAACACAAGTAGCAATTTACTCTCTGAGGTTTGAAGAGCTGTACTTTCAGAAAGTCTTGCTAATCTTCCTAAACTTAGCTCTTTATCAATATAAAATAAAAGCTTTCCTCTGCAAAAGGCTTTGTGAGGAGAAATTCCAGATTAGATGCTTCAGTTGCCTTTTTGTGTATTGACTGTCTGGGAACTTGTCACCTGGTTTTCCAAAGCTGGTGCCAGAAAGCAATTTGCATCACTGCAGTAATGTCAGTGTGTGTGGATTATCTGCACAGCAGTTGGTTGAATTATCTGTGATTTAATTGTTCCTGGGTAAGATTAGGAACATTCAGGTTATCAGTGAAGTCCCTGCAGCATTTTCCTGCTTGGAGTGAGCAAACTTTTGTTGTAGAAACTTTTGTTAGACAAAAATCAGTCAGCATCTGAAGAGCTGACTGATGGAGCAACACTTCCTCAGAATGCCTTGTCACCACCAGGCCAGCTCCAATGAAGAATTGAGGGGGGTTCTGATCTTGTTACCTCAGCATTGGTTTGAATTTTAGACCATCTTTCAGGAAGATCAGGAGCTGATGTCACTCGGTGTATGAGCTGTCCTGTTGATGTTTTCATTTCACATCAGCTAAAACTCCTGCAGACTGTACAAAGTTAAAACTGCTTGTATGTGAAATCAGCAGATTGCAGTTGGAGTTGAATTTTTCTGTTATCCTGTCTTGGAAAATTGCCATTCCTATTACTTGCACAGAAAACACTTTAATTTTGTAACTCTAGGTGGCTCTTGGGGATTGGAGGCAAAGGAAGATATCCTGTGTGTGTTTGCACAATGGGAAATTCCTTAGAAGACAAGGTTCTTGATCCAGGGCTTGGATCATGTTCCAGACTTGTAACTCAAACCTGATTTTCCTGCCCTGGATTTTTTAGAAGTAGATCCATGGTTGTTACTGATCCAGACACATTATTTTTACTTCACAGGCAGTGTTTCAGTTTGATTTTCCTAAACTGTGCTCTGTACTTCTTCAGGTGAAACTTCATCACTTAAATCCAGTTGGATAAAAGCACCAGGGTTTTTTTTTTCCACTCATAGATGCTGATTTCAAGTGTAAAATGTTTGCTGACTCAGTTATTTCTTACCTCTTTCTCTAATGGTAGTTAATTTTTTTTCCTGTGCTGTGTTTTCTTCACTAAGTCATTATATGACTTCATGCAGTCAAAACAACAGCCTTTCAATAAAAAATGCAGTCAGTGTCAGTGACTTTGTCATCTGTTTGAATGGGTTTTTATGGAAATCTGAATTTTCTTACCAAGGAAAACCCAACAGCAGTACTTAGCCAGAATCTGATTTTGGCACTCGGAACAAGATTATCTTATTTCAATGAGGTATTTGTTGTTACAGATAAGGAAGTTGAGAATTAGCCCATGGAGCTGCAGTGGTTATAGACAAGTGCCTGTTGTCTTGTCATGGGCAGAGATGTGTCCTTAGCATGAGAAGGTCCATTTTCTTATGTTTAAAAAATCACAGAATCCCTGAATGGTTTGGGTTGGAAGGGACCTTAAAGCTCATCCAGTTCCACCCCCTGCCGTGGGCAGAGACACCTTCTACTAGACCAGGTTGTGCCAAGCCCTGTCCAACCTGGCCTTGGACACTTCCAGGGATGGGGCATCCATAGATACCTCTGGCCAACAATCTGAAATAAGCCTTGATTTACCACTGTATTTTCACCTGATTAACTCGGTGTCAGCACAGCAAGGATGGCATTTCCAGCAAGGCCAATCATCCCCATCTCAGTTTTGTTCTTTTGTGGATTGCTTTTGGATTATATTTACTCTGACCTTCCATTCTGCTCCTTCCTATCTGCTTCTAGAGTTGGCTTTGTGTGTCCAGAAGGTAGATACAGTATATACTGAAAGCAGGAATATGCATAAACAGCATGTGGTGTGTGTTGTGGATTGTTGGACGAGCTCTGTGCCAGTTCATCAGCAATAATTTGTGCATATTAATATATTTGGATGCATTTAATTTCACTGGCGCTTAGCCTTCTCCCTTAAGTTATTAATTTGTGAAATCTGCTTGGAGGAAGGGTAAAAACTTGTAGGCAGCATATGGTGTGATATTGGGGGGAAAGGACGGCTGCGGGTGTGAATTTTATTTTGTCAGTTTGGTGGGAGTACCTCTTGTTCTTTACGGGTGCCATCTGCACAGGGCTCTCTGCAAGGCTTGTGCTCTGTGCAGAGCACGCAAGAGCTCACTGAGCTTTTAACTTGGGCTGCTTTGGGGGAGGGCAAAGAGAATATTTTATTCTGTGCCACCTTTTGAAGTGTTTTGTTTTCTATAAAGGCTTTCTTTTGCCAGAGGAAAACACCTTGAAGGGTCTCCAGCTTAACTGGCTGTTAAAGGCCAGTGTCATAAAGCTCTGGATCCATCATTCAGGCGTTTTCACAAACATAGTTCCTGTTCTTTGCCTGCTGCTGTTATTTTTTGATGCTGGATCTCTTTTGTCTGTTCTCCTTGACCTTCCAGCAATTATGAGAATAATCATTATTTCCGTGCTCAGGTTGTCAGGACTTCAATGTCTTAAACTTTATAAGGCCTGTGAGATAGGGCAGCTCCTGGTTGCTTTGAGGGCTTCTCCATAGCTTTATTCAACTTCTTTAAATTGTTCAGCTTTGTGTATCTGAATATACAATGTGCACCACGGTTGAGAGGTCTCTGGCTTCTGTAAGGGATTTTATGCAGTGCATATATTTAAATGTGACATTCCATGTTGTTCTTTCTGCTTTTCAGGAATAGGTGACTCTTTGTTTCTGAAGCTCTTGTTGTGACATGCTTCCACATCTCTAGTGGAAGGTGTCCCTGCCCATGGCAGGGGCTTGGAATTAGGAGATCTTTAAGCTCCCTTCCAATCCCAACCACTCCAGGATTCTATGGTTCTTTCTCCTGCAGCCAGTTGGTCTTCATATTTTACAGGGTTCAGATAATGCTTTAATATTTAGTAATAGATTTGATTATATGGTTATTTCCTGTGACATATGACATACTGTACATTCCCCAGTGTTCATTAATGCTCAGAGATCCTGACAGAGATTGGATCAGGTTGAATCACAACAGGTAAAATTTGTTCAGTGGGTCTTGATATGCCAGGACAGGAATTCAGAGAAGTTTGGTTCAAGTTCTGCTACAGAACTTAATGTCTTTTTCAGCTTTCTTCATTTTAGTTTAGAGACTCAAACAGAAATGGTTGCTGTGGATGATTACAGGCTGTGTAGGTTTCTGGGTTTGAGAACATGCTGTGTTGGTTTCTTCCTGACACCTGAGAGAGAAAAACAATTTCACAATGCAGATGGTCAATAAAAATGCTGAAATACAAAATTACAGATATAAAACCTGTCATTTTCAATGGCCTTGAAGGGAAAAAAAAAAAAAGGCCTTTATTTGCAGGGTGCTCCTGGGTCCTCATCTTGTGAGATGACTTAGCAAAAGGTTCCAGACTGCTCTTGCACAATGCAGAGATCCTTTCCTTTAACTCCCCTTTTTCTCTCCCCAGGATTTATTTTAAACTTAAGCTTGCAGTGGGAGATAGTAAATTCATATAGATAGAGAAAACCAGTGATTAACCCAGTATCTTGGACAAGTTGTCTCCTCCCTCATTTTAGGAGCTTTTGTAAAGCTGTTGCTGTTTGCAGCATTATATTTATTCTAATTCAGAAGCTCTAGCACTAGGGGAGCTTATCTGTATCTTCATTGTATGTGTATCTTCCATATTAATGTTGTTGCAGTTCTTAAACTCTGACTTACTTTGTTTACAAAGATGAGACTGGAACACTTCAGAATACAACAGGCATCAGGGAATATTGCAGAATCTCATCATTGAAGAGATTTAAGAACAATGCAGAGAAACATTTGTCAGGAATAATACAGGTACTGTCAGTTCTGCACTGAGATATAGGGACAGATCAAGTGACATCTCAAGAACTTCTGCAGCTGTTTCCTGTGATTTTAGTGGAAGATTCAATGCACTTTTCAGTGGCTTGGTCAAAACTCCTCACTTTATTTTCTTTTAGAAACACGTTTCTTAATTTAAATTCAGAGGGAAGAGATACTTGCAGTCCCTTGTCTTGCTTGAAACAGCTTCTCTATTTACACAGGCCATATGAAAAATTAACCTTAAGGGGTTTGTTTGTTTGTTTGTTTGTATTGCCAGATATTTTAGGAATGCTGACTCATTTCACCAAGCTGAGGGTGTGCACACAGGAGCCAATTGCTACCAAATCAGAAGGAGGAGAACTTAAAGGACATCAAGTGCTCCTGCCCTGTCTGTGTGCTTGGTCTTAATCTGGGCATGCAGCCACTGCAAAGTAGTGACAGGCTGTGACCTCACAGCCCACACCGTCCAAGGAGATCACTTGCCTTGTGTGAAGTGCTCTAAGCCTGGAGAAACAGGAATAAAAACAATCCTAACTGATCAGTACCCCTCCAGAGAATCAGGAGCATGGTGCTTGCACACTGCTGAGCACACACAGCAACCCCAGGAAAGGAAATCACAGGGAGTGTGCCCTAAGGCAGGGAATGGGAACTCGTCTGGGCAGTGGAAAGGCTCCTGTTTTGGCAACATCAGTTTGGGAATTGGCTCAAAGATATACATGTTGGAAGTAGAGTATAGAGAGTACTTTGTGTGTCTGCCACACTGTGCACACTCAGGAGTCATTTCTGGCTCGGAAGTTTCATCTGTGCAATAATGATATCAAATGATACATTTTGTGTTGGATCATACTCTTGGTTACTTGTTTGATGTGTTTGCTCCAACGATGTCACTTGCCCTTAGGTTCTTCCAGCATTTTGTGTCCAAGTAGGATGTGTGGAAAGGCCAAGCTGTTGCTTTTGGGAAGGATCTCTAGTAAAGCCATCTTTGGTAGTCATTGCTTAGAGATGTCATTTTCCTCCTAAATCTGGCAAAGGGCAACCTTTCTTGAATCTCATCTCCATTTGTTGCTGGTTTTTCTGTGTCATTGCTAGAAATTCTTTGTTTAAATAAGCCTCCTATGCTGAACCCTGGGTCCAGTCTTGTGTCAATGTTATGCAATTGATTTTAATTGAAGGTGCAGCATGATACAGGGACACCATTGACCTCCTCCAGAATTGATTTTAAACCTTCTTGATAGCTGCAAACTTAAATTTTCTTTGATGCACAGTAGCATGTGTGACACAAAGGTAATGAACCAAAATACCAGACCCAGGCAATCTCTTTGTGTTATCCTGTGACTCATTTTTTGCATTACTAAATGGAGAGAATGATGCATTGAGCCACAAATGCAAAAGCCCATGCACAGAATACCTATGTAGTCTAAAAATAACATTGAGGAGAGTTAGCAGCCCTCATTCCAGCAGCAGCTGTTACCTGTTCTCCATCCTTGCCTGAGTGGCAGCAGGGCAGGTAATTTTGGTTTCCAGAGCCATGAGGTCGAGTAGGGATCCAAGGCTGAGGGCTGTTCACTGCCCAGCCTGTGGCTTTTAGACACCTGTCTGCACTGGGAATTGGTTACAGGAGAGGGGGTGAGGGGTGGCTGGTTTTGGGAGGCACTGACAGGTCCTGCACCCCTCTCTTGTTCTGGCACTGTCTGTGTGTCCTGGCTGCCTGTGAGCTGGGTAAAGCTGCTCAGAGGTCAGAGACTCATTGCTATGTGCAGGGGGTGAATTCTTCCTTCCTGTGACACCAGTTTTGCAGCTGGCATCAGGTGGGCTGAGCTGTCGTGTGGAAATGCCCTCACCTTCCCCTTCCTGCCAGAGCTGGCAGTGCTTTGTACCAGACTGTGATATCAGTCTGAATGGCTGAGCACTCTCAGGGTGAGAAACAGGGAAGGCCATCAAACACCTCTCCTGAGTCAGGTGCACTGGGCTGACAGAGCTGCCTTTGGAACCACTCCAACAACTCAGAGTCCCAAACTCCCTCATTGCAATGTTTTCTAACTGAGACAATTATTTTTAATATCTAATTAAATTTTACTTTTTGTGCGCTCAGTCTTTTTTTTTTTTAATTATAGCTTTGGTAGGTCACAAGAGTTAATTACAGTCCTCATTGTAGTGGCCTGTAACATACTTGAAAATTGTCAGCCTGGCTGTTCCTCCACTGGCACTGTCTGGTTTTAATTAATTAACTCAACCAGTGGATTCTTCAGTTGTTTCTTCAGTCTCAGATATTAATTCCATACAAATTTTTACTCATGTTCTTGACTTTACATAATTTCTTTTTAAAATGAGTGCTCAATTCCAGACATCATGCAGCTGAGGTTTACCTGTCACCAGAGCAGAATGACCTCCACGCCTTCTCATATTCCTGTAATTCCAAAATGCTGTTAGTAGAAGACCTACAGCTCAAGATTAAGTTGTTGAGGCTGAGTTACTGTAGCCATTGCTCCTTCTTTTGTGTTTGTCCACTTAATTTTTCCTTGTTTCCTACTTCATGGTGGTTTTTATTGAATTTAATTGATTTCAGATAGTTTCTCCCCTTTAACAAGTTGCTCTTGAGTTATTGTCTTCCAATTACATTTGCACTGTCCTGATGTCGTTTGTCCCTTCTCTAAGTGTGTATTATGTGATGTCACTGAAGCTATTGAATAAAAATAGTGAATGCAATCAATTTCCTGTTAATTAAGAGGTGTGGGGGCAAATTAAATGCTGGGAAAACGTTATTGGTGTCTCAGTAAGTGCTGTTGTTTCCATGTGGTGTAGATGAACTAGGTTCTCTTCATACATGTGCTAGAAAATACATTAATCTCTGCTGCTGAACTGCTGCAAATCTCACTGTGCGTCTGTCCTGGCAATGTAATGTAGGTGGGTTATAGCCTTTTGGTAACTTTTCATGGGTTTATGGACATTTTAAGGGAGAAAATTAATAAAAACATTGACTTTTGAATGGCAATTCTAACTTGACATAAAGAATAAATCTGGAAAGTCTCCTAGGAATGCTGAGGTCACTCCAGAACTGCCCAGTTGCACACAAATATGCCAGAAATGATCCAAAAAAAGACTTGAAGTTGCCCTGTGAGCCTGAATAAAGTACTTGAACATGCTGTTAAGTGTTGGATTTAAGTCAAAAAACATAAGGTGAGATTTTTCTTACAGACTGGGAAATACGAACCGCTGTGTTGTTTTGTTTATTTTGAACCACTTAAAATCTGGGAGGTGAGAAATTAACTCTCTTTTAGAAAAACAAAGCCACCCTTGGTCAGGAACGAGTACCTTAGGAAAAGTCAGGTCATGCCAGAGCACCTGGTTGAGGTGCCAGCCTCCATTCAGTGTGTGGGACACGTTCCCCTCTTGGCTTTGGGTTGTCACTTGCTCAGGTAGGGAGTGAATTGTGTCTGGATCACTCCTTTCAATGGACAGACTGAGCCAGTTTTGCCTCGGGGTAGAGCTGTGTTAACAGTGAAACAGGTCAGGAATGAGGATGAATTCTACCAACTCTGTACAGCAGTGACACACCAAGACTGAGAACTTTGGGGTTTGATGATTCAGCCTTATAAATAGTCCTTGTCTTCTGGTGCTGCTGATACATCCAAGGAGGAATAATGACTATATTGTTTTCTCTCCACAGTTAATGATTTTGCAATACATGTGCCACTCATGGCATATTCTTCTTCCCTCCAGTGTAGCAGCTTCTGTAGTTGGACTCCAGGGTTCTCAACTGGAAACAAACTCAGGGACAGTTTCCTTTTGTACACTTAAGCAATTTTTTTGCTATTGAGCAATCTGTTACTTCAATAGCAATGGAAAAAATGCAGTGATCCAGAATCCTTTAGCTGGAAATGGGAAAGTTAAAGATGGGATTTCATTTAAAATTCAAATATTTCTTTTCCCTATGATGACTTTTTTATTTCTTTTTTTTCCTTTTTTTTTCCTTTTTTTTCATTCTGGAAGGCATTTTCTGATTTATTTGCCTTTCTGCTGTGTAGGGGTGGCTAAACTTGTAGGTTTTGGTGCACTGCACAATGCAGTGTATCTAAAATACTCCTATAATTTATTTTCTCTCTGTTTACAGGACTTACTCTTCATAGTCTTATGCTGACTGCTTCTGGACTCAGTATCTTCTGTATTATCAGGGCTTTTAGATGAAGGAGCTGGTTTTTATTTGATTCCTGTCAGTGATAAATTAAAATACTTTACTTATAGTTAAAACAGGAAAAACTAATCCAAATTTTTATGACATTATCTAAATACAATGTCCTCTGTCATCCATTCAGCCTCCCAAAACTGCAGGATTCAACATGGCCTATGAATCTTGATGTGCACATACATATATATGATATTTTTAGATAATGGAGTGGTACAGTGAAATACTCATGTATAGAATATAATATATATAGAAAAAAATTGAAAAACTGTATTGCAGATCTTGCTTTCTAAATTAAGATGTATTGCTCTAGAACTCTGACTTGTGACTTGAAAAGCTTAGCTTAAAAGTTGGGTAGAGCAGAAGAGTGAGTGAAGCTCTCCAGGTTGTGCCTGTTGGTGATGGAATAGCTCAGGGGGTAGGAGGTGGGTGGGTGGTGCTGGTGGTACAGCTCAGGGAAGGTGGTTTGTTTCCAAAGGGATTTACAGTCACTCAGACTGAGCAGTGACTGACCTGGCAGCCCTGAGTAGCTGGAGAAGAGGAGTCAAGTCAGAAAAATAAAAAAGAGGGAGCATGAGCATGTTTTCACCTGGTTCAGCAGTAACCCAGCAAGGGAAGATTATTACCCTGAGTGTTCATCTTCACTTCTTTGATCTGTCATGTAATCCCTTCCCTGGCGTTGCTGTCAAAACTGCTCTATTGAAAAAAGATCTACTGATGAACCAATGTGAATCAATGAATCACGTATTTGCTTCTTCCTCCTCTCACTCCCAAGATGATTTTTTTATTTCAGGGTAGATTGCATGTCCTGTGTTTGCTGGATGTAGTTGAATTGTTCAGTTCATTTTTAAGATCACGTGGTTAAAGTTTCTTCATTTAATTTGGCTGTGGCAAAAGTTTCTGTAGCTTTTTCTTAAGCAGTTGTCAAAACAATTTAATACCCAAATGTGTTATTGGTAAGTTTGTAAAAAACGTTCTGTAAAAACGTCTGAAGAAAAAGTTCTAATTCATTTAACTCAAGTGTTCCTGCTTCTGTAGTTACTGTGGGTTTCAGTCCCTGAGAAAGGGTGCTTAGCTGAAGTGTTGGGGAAGAAATTCACCAAAATTGCATGGTTGGGGTTTGTTTGATCATTCATGTGATCATCGGTGTCACAGAATGTGATGAGTTTTCCTGTGTAGACTTGTAATTTTACATATCTGTATACTGCTGCTTTCTGAAATGAGTATTTTTGTATTAACATTTCAAAAGGGATTAGCTTTGGAGAATAATTGCTGTCACTAACCCCATTAGCAAAACTGCTGCTCCTGGCACACAGGTGGAACAGCAGCTCTGGGTCTGACTGGGCCAGTGTTTGTGGCAGCTCCATTCAGATCATGTGTGATGTTCTGTGCTTGAAACTTGAGAGCTGAGAGAAAATTTGGGAATAGTTTTAGATGCTAGGGCAGTCCTCTCTTGAAATACTTTCAGAAAGATGCTCTTAAGTGTTGTTGCCAGTTCCTGTTGGATGAACATAGGATGAAGACCCAAAATTATTCTAGAAATCTTCACCGTTGTGTTACACTGTTTGTTTCCATGTGTGATGTTGAACTGTCTTTAAATATTTCAGTGAGCTCTTCCTCAGCTTGCACTGACTTGTGACACTGTCTGATGGAGCTGCAGGGAAGCATCAACACCAGATGGGGGACTGGGGGTAGGGGACAAAGATTGCTCTAAGGTGTTGCCAGCCTGTGCTTCATGGATCACAGGCTGGCTGTGCTTTGGTGCATCTGAATGATCATCTGGTTGTCTCACCAAGGTGCATTGTCCAGTGACTGCTGCTCTTCCTTCCAGAACCTTCATTCCATTAAATCCCAGCTTTCTGCATAGGAACATTTGTTCAGACTGGTTTGTTTGCTGTCTTTCCAGTCCCAGCCCAAAGCCTGGGTTTAGAGGCAAAAAAGTTTGGATTTTCTGTATTTTCTGTTCATGTGTGGTCCTCTCATTTCCCTGCTTCCCCACCTCTAATAGCTGTAGAGTTGTATTTCATAGAGAAGTGGAATTTCCTTATCTTGTCTTGGATTTTTCATCTCCCCTGTGTGGGTGGACTGGCAGAACCAGTGTTCTGGATCTCCCTGCATCCCAACAACCACTGTTGCCTAGTGCTGCAGATCTATTGCTTTGAGCATTGGAAAAACAGAACCCACTCCTGGAAGAGGATGGAAGAACTGAAGCTGACAAAGGTAAGCCAGCCAGAACCCAGTCTTGAGACCAAATGTACAAAGAATTTCCCAGATGGGTTTCCCTGTGCTCAAGGCATTGCAAAAGTAGATTTCTTGCCTTTGCTTATGCCCTGCCTGCCCAGCTTTTGGCAGAATGAGAGTAGTGTTGGTATTCCATGCATGATGATTAAAGGATATTTCCTTCTTTTATGATTATACCATACATGACAATTTTGTCTTGACAGCAACATTAATTAATTCCAATATTTACAATTGTATTAGCAAGGTTCAGAGCTAAAACTGCTTTCCTGTGAAGTACATTTACTACAACAGCACACATCTATGTGTAGAAAATATTAAGTATCTCACAGGTTGCCCTTGCTCATTTCAGAAACAATTCATAAGAAACAAAAATAAAGACAATGCTTTGAAGCACAGCAGAAGTTTGCAAAGTACCAGAGCTTTATTATTAGTCGAGGTTGGAGCCTGCTGGCAATCCTTAGACTCTGACACTGTGCTCTGATTAGAGCCTGGTGGAGGCCACTGTTGGTGCTCTAGCACAAATGGACTGCTGCATGTGAGGTTTTGGCACATTATTTTTCTATTAATTTATGATCCACATGTTGCAATGCTTGACTGTTCCATCAAAACCTTGCCAGACTTTATTAAAGGGGAGGGAATAGGTGTGGCAGGCACAAAGCTTTTACATTCTCAATATGTTATTGACCAGAGTGCTGTACAGGCTTTGATTTTTAGCTGTTTTTCTTTCCAACAAAACTCATTATTCCCCATAAAAGTTAAACACAAGAGGATGTGTTGGTCTGAGTTCTGTCAGCTCTTTAGTTCACCTACATCAAATTCTGATGTTTTTCAGTGTGCTGCAATTACTTACGCAGCACCTGAGCTGCAGTTCCTCATACCTGTTTCATTTCAAACACCAGTTTAAGAGACTGTACAGCAGCTGCAGTCATTGCTCCCACAAGGATAAGATTGATGTGTGCTCCTTTCCTTTTTCCCTTTTCAACTGAGTACGTTCTCATGTTTTGCTACAAATCACCATTTTCTGATTTTTATTGGGGTTTGGAGTATTCACGTTTCAGCCTTGTCTGTTTTGCAGGTTGCTTTGTCTTGGTTCATTCAAGTGAAGTCCAACACATGAATCACTCCATTTAGGTCCATGAAAAACTGACACCAAAGACCAAGCAAGCAGAATAAACCAAGAGCCTTCTGAGTTTGATGCCTATAACTGTCTCCTGGTGGCAACTTTGAGGAAGATTTGATTCTTGTGGTTACAGGGAAAGACAGTGCAGCCACAGGCATGTAATAAATGATGCTTAATAAATGATTCCAAAAAGCTGCCTTTATGTGTTTGCTTTTGTGACTGCTCTATTAGACACCAAAAAGTGCTAGGAGGAATCTCTAGATGTACTACTGGTTTCCCTCAGGTTTTCTGTGCTGAACAGGCTGGCTTTGAAATCTGGTGCTAACCAGAGGGAGAAATAGGGAGAGACTCTTCTGCTTCTCAAAATGCCCTGCATGTCAGGGAGCCTTCCATCCTCCTGTGAACACAGCCTGTGATTTAAATAAACCCAGTCAATTTTAAATGGCAGAAAACGAGGGGAGAGGTAAGCAAGAGGTACCAAAACGTTTCTCCACTTGCACAGCACGAATCCCCTCCTGTAGTGACATTGTTTGCAGAGACAGAGACTGGGAATTGAAATAGGATTGTGGACCAAGCTGAAGCATCACACAGTATTTCCAGCTGCTCCAACAAATTAACTATTTAACACTCTGCTAATGTTGTGCACACACTTATTGCCTCCCAGCATGAAAACCAAGCAAATAATTGCAACAAGCTTCTGCCCAGTAGAAGTCACTGTAATATAATGAGAAACTTTGTCCTGTGAGTAAACAGAAGGAGCAGGAAGCTGTTGGAAGCAGGTCGATCTTGCCTTAGATACAGGAAAAAAAATTTAGGAGTGCTCTGTGTCTGTGCCTTCAGCTCTGGGTGCAGTTCAAGCTGCTGTGCTGCCGGCTCTCCTCGGTAACGTAGCAACTGGACCACACCCCCTCGTGCTGCAGGATGCTGAAGAGCCCTTGGAGCACTATCTGCTGTACTGCACGGGAACTGCAGCACTTGTAATTACCACAGCACAGCTGAGAGGGCTTTTTCATCCCATGGAATGACAAGGAAATCCTTCGTTCTCTGTCCAGTAATCCTATGTTTTCTTTCAGTGTTTCTGTAGTAATCCTATTTTTATTGCAGAAGAGGACTATGTTAATTTTAAATCAATACCAGAATTGTATCTATCGATGCATTTTATCTCGTTTCAAAGTAAGTTGGTAATTAAAAATAAGCATTCTTAGCCACCTGATGCTGTTCTCATTTAGAGCTCCCGTATGGTGGTATGTTAACATTTTGGAGGAATACTCAAGAATTTGAGCATGTTTTTCTTCTCACTTAGACTTTGCAAATGACTGAAAAGCTTTCCCCACTCCTAACCTCTCTTCTGTTGTGCAACAAAAGAGCTTTCCTTTAAGCATCTTGGTTTCCAAGCACAAGGAATCGTCTCTGGGCATTACTGAACGTTTGACTTAAGGTGTGATGAATCCTCTTATGCCAAGTTGAATTTTTTGATGTATGATGTAGATTAATGTTTAATTCACCTAAAACGAGCGTGGAATTAGTGTTGTTCAGAGTTTCTTTTTTAAAGGTGTTCTGTTCAGATCTTGGAGTTTATACAAAATCTCCTAAGTCTGCATTGGCTGTCACAGCCTGACTTGATTTGTCAGGGCTGCTTCCTTTGCTGCCTGTCTTAGAAAGACGATGATTATAACAGTACAAAAACCATATTGTGGCTTCACAACCTGCATGGGGGAAAGCTTTTTAAACAATCTGAAAACTTACTCACTGATTTCTTTAAATGTATTGGTTTCTTACTGTACTGACTTAGCAGTTGTTGTCATTGCACTTTGGTATCAGTCTCGGGGAGGGACATGTTTTGGTGACATGTGGCACAACAGCCATTGCAAAATAATGGTATTGGTGTTGCTGAACTTTCAGGTTTCCTTATTTCTTAGAATTTAAGAAATCCTAGTGTAGTTCAGAAAGCTTCTGCAGCTTCTTGTGACTTGAGTACAAAAATACCAATAGCCTCCCTAAACCAGTATGAAACTGTATTTGGAGCTGTGCATGTAATACCGTAAATCCACGGCAATATTGTGAAAACTATATAAAAATGCAAATCTACCGGGTTTTTAACGTGATAATGCTTATGCATCCCCTCCCCCTTTCTGTCTTTATAGGTCTACGAGGGCTAATCAATCTTGGGAACACATGTTTTATGAACTGTATTGTCCAGGCGCTTACCCACACTCCACTGCTGCGAGATTTCTTCCTCTCCGACAGGCACAAATGTGAAATGCAAAGCCCCAGCTCATGTCTGGTCTGTGAAATGTCTACGCTCTTTCAGGAGGTGAGTGCTGTTTGCCACAAAGCATCACCTTGCCACAGATGCTGTTTCTTACCCCAGAAGGATTTGTGTTCTATTTGCAAATATAAAGGGAATGCAAGTCATGTTTCCCCTCAAAATGTAGTAAAAGAAAGCAATAAAGATTGAGACCTCACTGTCAAAAATACCCAGCTGCTGAAAAGAAAACTAATGGCTTTTAAGTCCTATTCTGAGGTCACCCTTGTTTAGGCAAAGCTGGTATTGGAAATAATTACAGTGCTGCCTGTTCTTCTGAGACTGATCTGAGAGTCCTTAGACTTAAAGCTGAATGTGTGCTTTAATTAAAAGTGCAAGTTGTAACTAGAAAATATGTCATGAGCTCTTTGGGTGATAATGGGAGTGAGAATAAAGCAGTAGTATACATCCTTGTGGTTTAAGGTGCTGGATTATGTAGGTCTGTATGAATATTTTAAAGATCTCAATTCAGTGCTTGTTCACCAGCAGAAACATCTTTTCTGTCATCTCTTATGTGCAAACCCAGGAAGGGCCAGGAAGGAGGATAAAGAGAAGTGAATGTGTTGCTACACTTTGTGTCTTCCCTGTACAAGCTGCACTTCTTTCCCTTTCCCACTCAGGAACCTGGCTTTGCAGTGTCTTTACTGTAGGTCTGGTCTGTGCTGTGTGAGACAGGCACAGGCTTTTCCTTAATAAATAGTCTTTATTAACTATCTTAATTCCACATCAGTAATGTAAGGAATGTGGGTGGACATGGGCTCTTAGTTTTAAGACATCTTTCAAAATAAACCCAGTTCTGTGCCTTTCCCTCTGTGGTAGATCTGCTTTCTTGGTAAGTAAAATAAAACCAAAAAGAGCTGTAGTGTACGTGCTGTCGTGGAGCATTTAAAATTGCTGGAGATGTCTGTACACAGAGCAGGTTTTCTGTGGATGTGCTGTCATGGAAGTTCATTCTGACAGGGATCAACCTCAAATAGCTTTACCTTTATCTTGTGATTTTCAATTTGATTTTACTCTTGTGTCTTTTTCACCAGAGATGATTCTTTTTGGTCACTGCAGGTGAGTTAAACATACCTAGAAGAAGGTAAAGCCCCCTTAGTTGTTCCAGTACAAAGTTGTTTTCTGCTCATGCTCAAGATTTCTGAGGATTTGCAACATTTCACGCTGCTTATCAATCATTAGCTGTTTGTTACATTTATTTTCTTTTCTTCTACTTTTCAATTGTTCCTGAGTCTGTCAGGAAAAGAGGTAAAAACAAAAGGCAGACCAATAGGTAGCAGCTGTAGGATTATTGAAACCAGATGTGTAGTTAAGTGGGGAAATACCACAATGCCTAGATAGAAAAAATCAGTCATGGTATAGAAATACCAGTTTCTGTACACTGTTAATACAGAAACCTATCTGCCTATTTAAAAAGAACTATTATATTCTTGATATCCTTTCATCAAATAGTGATATAAAGTCTTATGCTGATGAACATCACCACACTCTACTTACACAGGCATTTTTTAAAAAATCTCTTGGGAAAGGGGAAATGAGTGTTACATTACAGATGGAGAGGCTGCAGGAAAGATCAAGACTCTCTAGGTAATGATTTTTGTTTCCATTTTTGTATGTGGAGCCCTGTTGATGGCTCAGGATGCCTTTTGCTGTACTGTGAGCATGGAACAAAGAACAAGCTGTTATCCAAATTGGGGCTTAAATGCAGCATTTGTGTTAGTTTCAATTGTAATCAAGTTTAATTTCATACACAACTTTAGGAAGCTCAGCCTTCATTTTCAACCCAAAATTCATGCCTACACTTGCATTAGTTCTGTTAATTAAGTGTTCTGCAACACGAGGATGTTTGGATGAGGGAACAGCCATATCTGTGACACCAGACTGTGCAGACAGCAATAGTCCCTGTCCTTATTTCACATTAAATACTGCAGCCATGTGCTGTGGGAGGACACAGAAAGTGACTCAACCTCCTTGAAGTAAAACTGGAGCTTAATCCTCCGAAGCAAAGCTGTTGGGTCTGTAACCAGCTCGGTATATTTTAACTCACAAGCAGTAAATACCTTACTGGTTTTATGGCTCTGTCAGCACCCATTGTACAGGTCTGTTCCCAGTGTGTTTTAATTTCTCTGCAATCAGAATTAAAACGAAAATCCCGCATTTTTTGGAGCAGACTGGTGATGTTTCATATCCCAGCTCTGTGCAGTGGTTCCAATGAAGATTCTGTCACTGCCTTTGCAGAGCTGAGGTCTGAGCGAAGGAGGGCAAACCAGGAGATCTCAGTGTTATGGTTAAGAATTCCTTTGTAATTGAATTACCAGGGAAACTTTGATTCAGGTTCTGTCTTGTTTCTACATAGCTTTCCCACCGGGATTAACTGGTGTGGTTATCCCAAAGCATCTTACCCAGGGACAAACAACCAGAGCAAGGGTTAATTTCACCTCCCCTCCACCCTTCTTTTCTGAAGGTGTGATCTTAGGAAAATGGAATGCCAGGGGATCTGCTGAGTGCCTGAGTGGGAGCTCTCCAGGAGAAAAAGCGAGACTGTTTTGAACATTGAATAAAACTTACTGTATATAAATAAGCAAGTTTTGCCCTTTTGCCACTTAAACAGAAGTTACCCATCCCACTTTTGTTTTGTTTAAGATCTTGTAGTTATATATGTTGAGTGATTTCTCAGTGATAAATAGGAAGCTACAAAGTTCTTCCACCTTGAAGTAGGTTGGTGGTGAAAATGACTATCAAATGGTTCTCAGGGCTCAAGTGGTTTTCTCCTGGTAGCTTTTCTGCCAGATCCACCAAGCATTGAGCTCTGTTTGTTTTAAATATATCTGATTGCATCAATCAACATTCTCATTTGTGCTACATGGAACCTGTTTCTCAATAGAATCATGGCATGACTTACACTACATAAGAACAGGAATGAGAAGGATTTGGGAGTAACAGATAGTGGTGAAGCTGGACAGAGGGAAGATAGAGCACACAGAATCCATTCATTTAGAATTCATTGAGCCTTTTGGTTGAAAGGATTGGTGCACTCCTTTTTACCTATTGATGTTTGTGTTGTACTTTTGCTTCACCAATGAAAATTAATTTCAGGATGGTCTGCACCCTGAGGTTTATCCAAATCCTTTCCAGAATGACCACTCAGGAAGGCAGGACTAGAAGATCTGTGTCTCGTGTGCTCTGTGACTGGAATAGTCAGAATACCTGGGATTAGAGCAGAATGCAGTGCATCCACTCAGAGATGGAAGGAACAAAACCTTCCTTTTTCCCATCATTACTCATCCTCGTGACCATATCACAGTGCACAGCACAAGCACAGGAAGAGTTGACAAGTGAGGACCAAGAGGGAAAAGGAGGAGATGATTTATGGCTTTGATATCTGAAGATGCTACTGTTGAAGTGACTTATGTATAAAAAAAGGGGGGGAAATGTAGTTAAGGCTCTACATAGACAGAAGCCTTGCATTTTGTCGTGGAAAATACAGAGTTTGTGCTGATTTTGTAAAACATGTTCCCTGAAATAAGTGTAGAACATATGGAATTCATGCAAGCAAAACGTGTTTTGTGATTCTTTGAACCATTGTTCTCTGGGAAACCTCCAGAAGGTGTTCTCTTGCATGTGTTCCATGTGTTTCCCACTCATCTAATCCATTGTAAATTGCCAGAAAATTTAAAGTCTTTACTGAGAACCAATTTCCAAGAGGAGTTTCTGACTTCTCAAATTGGACTTGAACCTGGTGCAGGATTTTTGCCTATAAGCTCATAATTACAAAGCTCAGAGACTCTTTAGTGGATACACGTGCACAATAAATCAAATTTATCTGGTTATTCACATAATTGAGAAACTTCTGTGCATGTTTTTGCAGGAGGAGTAGAAAGAAGTACAGACGTGTATGGTGGGATCTTGTTTTGTTTTAAAACCTCACTGGTGTCTGTATATTTTTGTTAACAATAATACAAATTACAAAGCCTATAGTGTTCTAAATCCCCCATAGATTCTTTCTAGAATGCAACAGCAAGTGTTTTAAGTGGAAAAACAAAATTACTTTTACTTGGGCTGTGTGTAAGAATGGAGGCTTTGAATCCTGGTTGGTTTGTTCCTTTCTCCTCCCTCCCTTCTTTTTTTCCTGGAACAGCAATTAAGCAGTGTATTACCCAGCACTTTGAAATTGCTCAAACTAGTTCTCTCCAATATAAACAACTGATATTGCTGAATTGAAAACAAATTTAAACAAAACAAAAGTTTAAATTGTATTTGGAACAGTTGTGCCATGGAAGTATTTTAAAGGTGACTTGCAAATATATCACTGTTTGTATTTGCATGCTTCAGTTGAAAGATTGGAGTAAGACTTTACATGGACTCTTTTCCATTTTGTGGATTGGAACAGCTCTGATAGGCTGCTCTTCCCAGCAGCAAGGAAATGACAGAGATGGGATGGATGTTTTATGCATTCCAGTTAAAATATTGTTATTGAATGTGCTCAGATTCTTTGTTTTATTTAATATTTATTCGAGCAGTGAAGCTTTTCCCTCACCCCACATTCTTACCAGGCAGGTTTCTAGTTTTTTGTGTGATAATAGTTAATAATTTGCTAAAGCTTCATGTCAGATCTTTCTCATCCTACTGAGGCAGCAGAGAATGTAAAATCTGCTGGGCAGGTCTTGTGTCTGCAGTGGAGTAATTACATGGAGTGCTGGTGGTTAAAATGACCGGAGAGCTCTGGGACTAATTGTAAGGAGTGACAGAACAGGGAAGTTTTATTGCTGCAGTTCCCTGAATTATGTTGAGCAGCAGCTGCGTCAGCAGATTTCAATTACCACACTCCTGCCCCGGTCCCTCAGTGTCATCCTTGTTGGCATCAGAGTTAACTATTGATCTTTGTATTTATAGGAGCATTTTGTGGTGTTTGGCTGCAGAGGTGCAGCTTCTTGTTTGGGAAAAGCGGAGCTTGTGAGGAAGAAATTTCTGTGGGAGGAAATACACTAAAATTATGTAGAAAACCCTACCAATGTGAGGACTAGATGAAGATCATGCTGCCTTTTGCCAACCTGTCCCTTATAATACAGTGTTTTCTCTCAGCAGGTTTGTAGCACAGTGCCTGTGCTTGGACTTACATAAAATGCTCAGAGACTGTGCAGGGAGAAACTCAGGGCTGGGGAAGGAAGCTCACTTTTCCAATAAGGATGAGAATTACGTACTGCTGGGGGTTTCAATCTTGTTTTTGTTCTCTATTTGCCACTTACTGTCTTCTGTTTGGGAAGAATAGCTGAAAGAAACTGCCATGGATTTGATAGGATCTTGGGAAAACATAATTGTGGTGTTGCAGGCAGCATTTACTGGCAGATACCTTTGCCAAAGGTGAGGGAAGGCAAAATGACTCACAAATGTTCACTTATTAAAAATAAAATGTTACTCTGTCAAGGGAATAAACTCTTTTGGGCCTTTTCTGACTCCTGCAGGGACACCACAAGCATCCTTGTTTTGCTTTTGGAACTGGTATCACTGTGCAGGGATAAAGGAAGGGCTGAACCTTAACCCAGGGGAACATAGACCCTTAGCATGGGTGGGTTTTTTGGCATATTTTTGGGATGTGGGTTGGTTGGGGGGGGGGGGTTTGTTTGTTTGGGTTTTTTCAAGTGGGACCTGGCTGGCTTTTAATTTAAAAAAAGTTTCTGCGGGCAGCATCTTCCTGCCCTGTGCTGATTTCCCTCCCCAGCTGTGTCACCCCCCAGCAGCAGCAGTGTTTCACATCAGGCTGTGCTGACTGAATAATTCATCTGTGCACTCTCTAATGTGCTTCTGGCAAAATCACCTGGGGCAGTTTTAGTCACTCCAGAGCCAGCTCATCAGATTTTGACTGAAGCAGATGAAGGAGCAGATGCAGGAGCTGGTCCAGCACCGGATTCCCAGGCAGGGACACCCTGCTGGAGCAGTGGTGGCAGCTGGCTTTGGGGATTGCTGACTGAATGGGGACCTTCAGCTCTGCAAACAGCTGGCTCAATAAAGTTGTTTTTAAAGGCTTTTACAGTGAAAGGTCAGTACTGGCATGAGGCTGCTGCCCTGCTTGGAAATTGTTCCATAAAATTGGACTGTGCACAGCATTGGGATGCAGAGTTGCTGTGGGTCAGGGATTGGCTGACAGTCAGCATCTAATATTCTCATCTTCAGTGTTTGTCCTGATATGGGGGGGCATTTCATTCACATAATTTGTGAATGAAATTGCTGATCCTTTCCAAATGCAGGATTTTTTTCCTTTCTTTCCTCCCCAGGGTATCTTAATAAAAGCCAGTGGTATCAGTAAGCAAATTGTGAGTGTTGTTTGTGTCTGTCTACCCCACTCCCTGCACCCCCACATTTTTCAGGCTAATCCATCACAAACTGATGGAATTTCAGGGGAGAAAACTGAGCTACTCAGTTCTGAGATCACTTCTCCAGCAGTCTGTGACAGAAGCTGTCTCTCTCCTTTATTATTAAGGCCATCAGAATTCAACGGTTTAAATTGATTTGACTAATTGCGCTCATTTAACTTTTTAATAATGAAATGCACTGAGGCTGTGTAAGTTGTTAACAGTCGTGTCCTTCTCTTTGCTTTGAGCAGTTTTACTCTGGGCACCGATCTCCTCACATTCCATATAGGTTATTGCACCTGGTATGGACTCACGCACGGCATTTAGCAGGGTACGAGCAACAAGATGCACACGAGTTCCTCATTGCTGCATTAGATGTGCTACACAGACACTGCAAAGGTAAGGCTTGTCCTGAGGCTCCAATCAACAAGGATTATTGCATCAAAAGGAGGTAGAACCATCTCTTCTTAAACCAGGTCTAGTGGCAGTACAGCACTCTTAGCAAATTCCTTTAAAAAGGTTCGGTAGACTGAAAATGTTTATAAATAAATAAACCATTCCCACTGTCAAAAAGTACCAAGAGTTAGAGGCAGACAAGCCTGTGCATTGGTTTGAATCACCATCATGATGTTGTCTTATTGGTTGTGAGTCACTGTCTTTTCTTTTAAATTACCTTTTAAATTCTATTTATACTTGAAATAGTTAGAACTCTTACTCAGTGTGTCATGGGACTGATGAAAATAACATAGGGGAGAGGCGATGTCTTAATACTATTATTCTGCTTAAATATGATTCTACTGTATTTCTGGTACCAAGTTGCTTACAGAAAGGTGAATAAGAAGCAGCAATGGTTGGCCATGGTTTCTTGTTTTATTAGTCTGTACAGAACAGGACGTAATTGTACAATACAATAAAAATATTCAGTGCCGTGCTTTTGATATGAAGTATCTAAGTCTTGATTTTTTAATATCATATGAAATTATGTATTTTCTGTTTGTTAGCTGAACTCAAGCTGAACTGAAAATTTCCCAGTCTGCCAATGTTTGCTCTAGCTTGATTCACTTACTGCAGCAAAATTTTTACTGTTCCTCCAAGGGAAAAGTAGTAGGGTTCATACTAACAGAACAAACAGAAAGTCCTTGGTTATCAAAAAGAAGATTTAAGCACTCAACTTGGCTCAAATGCTCTTAGGAAAAGCACTTAGGGTTTAGTTTTGTGGCTTATCAGAGGACTATCAAAGGGAAGGCTGCTGCTGCTTCTCTGAACCATTGTGAACCTTGCCCTGCATGGCAGCAGATGGGTTTGTTCACATCCATAATTGGTGCCTCCAAAAGAATCTTCTCCAAAAAAAAGTCTTGCTAAGGACAGGACTACACAGAGCAGTTCCTTTGTAGTTATTAATATCTGTCATTTGACAACCACTAACTGGATTTCAATAATCTGAATTAAACTGGTGTGGAAGTCCAGTAAAGAACAAAATCTACCCAAATATTGACTTCTCATTTCTTACCACTAAATAAATTCAGCTGCAAACAGAAGCACTCCTTTGTTCCTGTTAAATTTCTGAACCATTGATCTAACAAATCTTGAAGCTTTTTTCATCATCTCTGAGATAAGATGATGCTCGTATGTTGTCCACACATCCTCATTAATTAGTGAAGTAGTATTTGTGTCTCAGAACTGTAAAGAGAAAAACTTGCAACAGTAAAGGTCCCTGAGCTCTTAAACTGATAAAGAATCTGAAAAGACTTTAGAAAAAAATGTGGTTTGACTTTAAATGAAGAATCTCTCTGACATATCTTGACATCTCTGCAGCCAGGTTTTCAAATTTCTGTTTCTGAAGAAATAGAGAGTCTTTTATTAAATCATAGTAAATAATCTATACCACATCAAGGTAATTTAAAATAAGTGGTTGAGCAGTTGTGTGGGAACCAAACAAGTTAATCTAAACCAGAATTTCAAGTATAGTCATGCAAAACCACATTTGGAATGAACTAGTTTTCAGTGTAATGAGAAAGTTTTCCCCCTTGTGTATCCACACAGACACACTTGCATGTGAAGTGTGCAGATGTAAAAATATTATTACTAATAGTGAGAATATGTCCTACAGCTACAATAAGCAAATAATACTTCCCCTGCCAATATTAAATATTTATTTTAATGAACGAAAAAAGCTTTTAAAGCTTCCAGTCAATAGTAATGAAGTTTTACAATTAACATACAGTGAAATAAAATAAAGTCATGGGGGAAATTTTGCTCTAGATTATGGACATTTTTCATGATCACCAAGGCTTCAGGCACCAAAGTAAATTAAAGTGTTGCTTATGTATAAATACCCAGTGATGTTTGTTTGGCTGTCATTAGTCATTTATCCCTTTTCCATTCCATGTACTCAGCTGTCTAGGAAATGTCTTAAATGCAAGTGAAGACAAAGCTGTGAATATTTGTTGTTCATCTGTCACTGCCTAAATTAAGAAAAATACATAACTTGATGTCCATGTAAAGATAAGTTTTGTAATCCTATAACTGCCCTGAGATGATCATGTGGGCAGGCTGGCCCAGGTAATTTTGGTTTGGTTTGGTTGGTGCTTTAAATGCTGGTTGAATCTAAGCATTGTTTTAGTGGCATCTGTGGAGTTTTGGAAGCCCAGGATATCTGATCTCCATGTAAATCCTGTCTGAGGGCTGATAGATTTGCTGGCACTGTTGGGTTGAGCTGTGGCATCTGGGCAGGGCATATTCTGAACCCTCAACAGGACTCCTCTGTGCTGCTGGAGCAATAGAAAATCTTTCTCAATAAAAGGGGTCGAGTGTGTCTTGCCTGTGCATCACTTTTTCACTTCAACAGCTGGAGGCAGGTGATCTAACTGGAAAAGTAGTATTTTGGTGGAAAAAATAGTGTAAATAATCTGTATTTCTGCCCAGACTGTAAAGCATTAGGTCAGCTTTTAGTCAACATGACAGATGCATCTTTATCCCCAGTGCTCTTGGATAAATTCGGGGTTCTAATGCTGGAAATTTCCACACCACTGAGGTTCAAATCATGCAAACACTTTTTAGTTTCCCACCTTTGTTTCAGACATCTTCAAGCTGGGGGAACTTAGACCAGAATTACTGTTCTCTTAAAAGGACCAAGACTGCAAGTCAAAACTTATTGTTCTGCCCAGTGGCATCACTGGCTGTGGGAGTTTCTGTGCTTATTGCAGGAGCAACAGCATGCAAGTGGCAGAGATGGGCACTGGTACACAAAGGTTCAAAAAGCAAGATAAAAAAATAGAAGTAATCCTGTGTTTTCATCCCAGTCTTTATTCAGTAGTCTAAAAAAGGGGAGACTAGTACTTTAAAGCTGATTATTCCTCATTTATTTGGATTTCTTGAGGCATTTTGCATTCACCTTTAACAAGAGGTGCTGCAAAACAAATCTGAAGCCAGAAAAAAAAATGGTGTACTGAGATTTGGAAGGAAAACACTGCCCTGCTCTGTGAATTCTGTATGATTTTCTTAGGAATTGATAGAGCATATGCTTGTGAAATATGTCATCTGCTCTGATCCATATAGATTTGTGTGTACACTGCTTTGTCAGAAATAACAAGCACTTGTTCAGAACACCAGGGACCAGAGCAAAGCAGAAATATTAACATTAATGTCTTGTTTTGATAAACACCCCTTTTAAAATCTGACAATTCTTGACTTCTATTTTCTCATTTAAAATACAGAATGGAAGATTGAGGCAAAACTTGTATTTTTATATCAAAACCAAAAGCAATCTTAAAAAGTTCTCTATAGCTGTTTTTACTGTTGCTGTGTATTATTTACCTTTAGTGGTATATTAAATGCCTGATATGAACACAGATTAACATGCTTAGTTATTGCACAGACACAGTAGTAACCTGTGTGGGGTTTTTTGAGAGTTGCATTTAATTTGAGTCTAAACTCCTAAACTCAATTTTCAGCCATTCTCAGAATAATTAATGTGTACACTGACTTGTCTTTAAGTTTGCTTTTAGTCTTGTGCTGACCATTCTTAGAAGCTGCTGATTTCCCTGGACCGGATTTAAACCCCCCCAGAAATATCAGAAATTGAAACCTCATTTGGGAGACAGAAATGTTGAAGGGAACCTTAACTTGAGCACAACAATCTAGCAGCTTGTAGTTCTCAGCTGCATAATATACCTCCCCTCAGCATCTGTTCCATATTGACAAGTGTGTGTAGGTGGTAATCTTACCCTTTTTTCCCTCCTCTCCAACCAAATGTCATGGGAAATAATGTTGAGTGGGTAATACCCTTCTGTTTTGCTGGGAACAAGCTTGCAGGTTATTCATTTGAGACCCTCTCATCACTGATCCTAATTGACTTGTGTAATTGAAAAGGGAGAGCTGAGTTCTCTTTGTAGGAGGAAATGACTGTCTGCTGAAGATGTCCTGCTGGGATGGTACCTGTGGTCCAGGGAAAAGCTCTCAGCACTGCTTTTCCCCTTCTGCCCCCTCAAAGCAGAGACAACATTTGAAATGGGGAGATTACAAGGATGTGGTAGTTGCATGTGGATTCTTTAAAAAGGAAAAGTGGAATTTTAACTAAAACCCAGTTAATTCTGTTCTGATTTTTTTTCCTTTAATGCTTGTGAATATAAATGAAGCTTTTTCTGTAGGTGAAGGATGCCTTGCACAGTCTCTGTCCTGTATGCCCTCTTCATTAGCTTAGCATAATTGAGCCCTTTAAAAGCTCTGAAGTTCAGTAAGATTTAGCTGAAGTTCCCATCAAGAAACACCTCAGACCGGGTGTGATAACCCCCAACTTGAACCTCATACACTTGAAATCTAATTTTAGAGCATTTTCTTCAAGAGCCTTTTTAAGGAAACAATGTGCTTTTCTTGGCAATTCAGACAAAAGTTTCTAAAGCCCAAATCCGGCAGCTGAGGGAGAACTTTCCTGAGGCATTTACAATCTAATTAACTCAAGTGGCCCATGGCAGCTTAGTAGGTATCACCTATGACTGCTTTTCCACACTTAGTATCCCGTGGAACCTTTGCCAGATTATTATATAATACTTTTCAACCTAATTCTAAAGCTTCATTGGGGAAAGAAGAATATAATTCTATCTGTTCCTGCTACAAGAAGACTCCAGCTAGAGCACCGTAGACACATGAAAATGGTCTGTTGCCCTACTTTTAGAAACTTTTCGTTCCTTCAGATGGTTTTTTGGACATTCTTGAGTAGAAAATAATTGGTTTTGAGAAGTAGCTGAGATTTGAGGAGTATTTCAGTATTTCTATCCTAGCATTTCAGTTTCAGAAATCAGATCCCAGTAAGTTAAATACACTGGGAAACCTGTCCAAACTTAGTTCTGTTGTAGCAGTTGCTGTTGAAAGAGATGGGAAAACATCTTGACATGTATTTAAAAAAATAATTAGCTAGTGCTGTGTAGTAGTTGGTGTATGCATCTCTGATGGCAAAGCAAGCCCAGATGCATCTGTCCTATCCAAGGAAAGTAAGCAGTGGACAGTCTGGAAATCCAAGGTCAAGGGTAGCATTCCTACTTCACCTGTGAGGAATGCAGGGAGAAGGCTTTGAAGCTGAGAACTGTGTGAAGAATGTTTGGTTCTTTAATACTCTGCTTATTGTGAGAAAGTTGAATTGGCCTAATCTCAGCACTCAAGTCCTAAAAATGACACTTTACTCCTGGGACCTGCAGAGACAGTGTGTGATGCCTAAAAGAGGGGAATGTGTTCACTGTGCCCCTGGGGGGCTCAGAGGATTGCTGTGCCTCTGGAGAAGCTGGAGGAGGACACAGCATTACCTCCTCACTTCAGATAAGGATATCTTTCATTTTCCCACTGATGAAAACCTGCATGGAAGGTGCACATTGATGTTGAAAGGCTGGGATGGAGGCAGTGGGCTGGGGGTGAATAGCTCTTAACAAACCCTCTCCCCTCACTCTACCTGCAGAAGTTGGCTGGGACAGAAGTAAAAAGTAGCATTTGCTGAAGTTTCTTTCCTCTGTGAAGTTTAAATATTGGTTTTCATGAACCACCTTGGCAACTCCTTTGTCTTAGGAGCTGATCTTTATGCCAGGCAGTGCAAAGCAAACCTCTGTAAAGGCAGATACCCTGAGCAAGGGTTTGGCTAAGAGCTGCTATGGCTTAAAGCTTCACCTCTACATTTAGTCACCTTCTGATTATCTTCTATATTTTCAAGGAGTTCCCATCTTGTTTCCTCAATGCACAACTTTTGCAGGGTTCTGTATTATCCCTGGGAACTTGCAGTATAAGTTTGAGTTAGAAACAGTAACTGGAGACACAGTCCAAGACAAACCACTGTTCCCTCAGAGGGTTTTTGACTTCTGAGCCTGTGTTTGCATTCCTGCAGGTGATGATAATGGGAAGAAGGCCAACAACCCCAACCACTGTAACTGCATCATAGACCAAATCTTCACAGGCGGACTGCAGTCGGATGTTACCTGTCAAGTCTGCCAGTAAGTCACTTCTCCTGATCCTGGGCTCTGATTGGAATCTGCCTCCCCTCCAGTGCAGTGCACTGAACCTTTCCTCTCTTAAATACCAATAAATAGTGGCAAAACTCCAGAAAGACAAGAAGTGTGTAAGTGCAGCACCACGAGGCACCAACACAGATTTCCCAGAGAAGCTGTGGCTGCCCCATCCCTGGGAGTGTTCAGTGCAAGGCTGCATGAAGCTCTGAGCAGCAGCCTGGTCTAGTGGAAGGTGGCCCTGCCCATGGCAAGGGCTGGAATGAGATGATGTTGAAGGTCTCTCTCAGCAAAACCATCCTAGGATTCCATAATTCTATCAATGCAGTCAATTAGCAGTTAACTGTCACATAGTAAGACACACCTAAAAAGCTTCCTGGAAAGTACCACAGGCTTATGCACATAAACCTTTTACTAGTCTGGAAATGGTGGTTGTTTTCCAAGATCATAAGGAAAAGACTTCCAAGATCTCATTGAATTTCAAAATATATAATTGCAACTACATTTGAAGAAAATTCTGATAGAGAACCACTTTTTCCTTCAGTCAGGAACCTCCTAAATCTCAGGAGAGGTTTCAAAGAGGCTGATGCCTAATGTAATCTCAGGTACCAGAAAAAAAGCCTTTACAAGAGTATGGAAAAAGGTTATTTATTGTTCTTTTCTGTACTGGAACAAGTTGACTTCTCTTCGGAGATGTTTGGTGTTGCCATAGTGCAGAAGTCAGAGTTCTTGTTTTCTGTTCTGCCTTGCATTCTTGCTGTCCTCCACAGCTGGGCTGGGTTTGTTTGAATCTGCTTTTATTCTCAGTTTCCTGGAGGGATTTGCAAAAGATTTACTGTAAGGAAAACATAGGAAATTTTGTTCTTTGCCTGGTAGAGCCACAGAATCCTTACGTGGTAATGCAGAGCTTGATTTGTTATGGCACAATATTAACATTGATGAAACTTTGACAAAAGAAGTTTTCGTTTGAAAATTGACAACTTTTGCACAAGTGAAGCAGAGGGAAAAGGCAGAATATTGAAGGCTTGATAATGAGATTGCAGAGTGAAAGACACTAGTTTTGGGGGAAGAGAGAACTCAAAAAACAAACATAACAAGGAGCTTAGACCCCTGAAGTCCTCTTAAAAATGTGGATGCTGGAAGAAAAGATTTGAATCAATAGCAGTTAAAATTTTGAGCAGCTTTTTCCACAGTCTGGCTCTTGGCTTGTCTTCAGCTGTCTTTAGACAGCTCTGATGGAGAACACGAGCTACTGCTTGGTGTAGTTATTCTTTGGCCTCTCAAATCCCAAAAGCTGTAGGAGATGGTGAGAAGAACTTCAAAGCTGAATTCAGTACATTGCTGGACAGCAAAAGCATTTAAAAAGCCTTCTCTTTTCTGAGGTAGCCTCAAGCACCATCTTCCAAGTCTTGAGCAGACAAGACCAGCTTGTAAACTAGTTAGATGGCACGTAGCTGTTGTGACAGATGTTAACTGGTTTATACTGGTCAGTAGTGCCTCTGTCTCAGAGCAGCTCTGCTTTGAGTCTCAGGGCTCCGGTGAGTGGGAGAATGTCTTAAATACTTTTATTTTGCATTTAATACATCACGTACATCTCCCCAAACGTACAGCTTTTAAATAAGCGGGGAAACGATCAATTGTGGGAACACTCCAGAGCAGCTCTGTTTTCTGTCATCCCTGAGTGCCCTCTAGGGGTGATGGAGATCCCAAAGCCCTTCAAATTAGGTACCTGGAGTGCACCCCAAAGCAAGAGAGAAACTGTTGTTTGGCTTCCTTTCAATGGACCCATTCTCTCTGCCACAGCGGCGTTTCCACGACAATAGACCCGTTCTGGGACATCAGTTTGGATCTGCCAGGCTCTTCCACCCCGTTCTGGCCGCTGAGTCCGGGCAGCGATGGCAGCGTCGTGAATGGGGAAAGCCACGTGTCGGGCACCACCACCCTCACAGACTGCTTGCGAAGGTATGGCCTGCCACAGACACAGCCTGGCCTTGGAGAGGGGGAATTTGGCTTCATCTCGTTCTCCAGGTGGCTCTGAACACTGGGCTGAAGTGATGCTTTGTTCCTGTTGTTGTGTGAACAAATGACACAAATTTGATTTCTCTTTAGGTTGATGAAGTCTACTAACAAACAAACTTTTTTTACAGAGTGAAAGGACAGAGCTGGACTTAATTGGTTCTTGATTAACACACTATTGCTGTGATTGGCTAATTAGAATTAACACTTCTCTAGATGTGAACAGGATAACAAACGCTAGTTGTAGAGCAATTATTTACATTCTTTCTACAGCTTACCCGTAAGAAATTATCGCCCTGTAGCTGAAAAATTCAGCCACAGTCTCTAAGAAAAAACTAAGACTCACAATTCTTTGTCACAGCTCTGTCCCCAAGCAGCATCTTTACACGTTTTTGTTGTTTGTGTGTAAGAAAGTAAGAGGGCTCAGAGTAACAATAAGCACTCAAAGCCTTTTGCCACATGATGTAAGAAGAAAACAAATTTTGCATTGGCTACTGCTAGGCAATGTGGTTTTACATGATCAAAATCACTAATGTCTGTCTCCCTGTTCTTGGTTCTGGAGGCCGAGGAGGCACATGAAAAGAATTTACATTGCATTTAATATTTATCTAAATTCTAACACCAAGTTGGAATCAGATTGTGTTCTAAGCACAACTGAGAGTCAGCTACTGCCAGCTTAGTTGCAGAGATGCCATTAAGGAGTAAAGGAATGGAGCTTTCAAAAAGAAAAGGTAATTCTGAGGCTGACACTTCAGCATCTTGGAAACAGGTACCTGGGGAGAAGGTTATGGCTTTGTGTACAGTTCACTTGGATCTTTCAGCAGATCTGAAAGTCATTCTCTTGTGGCAAGTGCAGATATTTGCCTGAGGAAGAGGTTGCCTGGAGCCTGGGGCAAATCTAATCCTCCTGAAATAAAAATTCATAGTCTCTAACCTCTGATTTCTAATCTGCTTGACACCATTAAGATCAACAATTTTAAGGAAATGAGGGAATTAGTACAAATGAAAAATTGCTGATACAAGAATATATCAAGAGGCAAAACCAATTGAATTTTGGTGATTTTCTTCGACACAGAGAATAGTAGAATCAAAGTTGATGATAGGGAAGGAAGAACATCCAGGTTCAAAGATACTTCCTGAAAGTATGGATTTTGGAAAGAAGTTGAACTCTAATGGATAAAGGGGGATGGGTCTATGTTTTTATCCAAAAGTTAGCAACAAAAAGGTGTGTAACTTCATGTCAGTGTGACCACACAGCTGAAGTTGACCTGAAGAAGGAAGGATTGAACAGGAATGTGACACAAAATGGAAAGATAAGGGCATGCCAAACAACTATCAGAGCTAGTTTGTAAGCCTTTTAGAGACTTAAAGGAAAACAAACACAAAGCAAAAAAAAAAAGGAAAAACAAAGCAGAGAATGATGGCACATAGGCCAGGTAAAGGAAATCCTGTTAATTAATCAGGAAGCTGTGATGTCATTTAGTGCTGGAGGCTGCTTTGGTCACAGTCAAAATGAGGGTGAGGACAAACTGACACCACGTTGCCCTCACGTTCTTCAGGTGCATTAATGAAAATTTTTAACTATATTTCATCTCAAAAATCCTAGTTACAAGGCAGCCTCTAGGGAAATGGTTGATTTGCCCTGTGGAAATCTAACTTTGGAGGAAAGGACTGAGAAAGGAAAGTCCATGGTTCTGGCCTTTCTGTGCTGTTTCTGGAAAAGACATATTTTGCTTTAGTTTGTAGTGAGAGACCAAGGTAGTCCATTTTCTGTGAGCACTTCCCTGTTCCCTAAAGGTCTCTTCCCATGGCTCCTTTGAGTAGTTCTGTCTGAAAACTTTGAAAGATATTTTTCTAGTTGTCAACAAAGGTTTTTTAGAAGGGTATCTGTATTTTGAAAAGAACTTGGTGTTTACAGGCTTTTCCATCTCAGAGCTTTGATCCCAGCCCTGGAGGGCTGCAAGGTAGAATAGTGTGTTGCAGAATAGTGTCTTCCATATCAATGTTTTTGGGTTTGAAAACAAGAGATCTTTCTTTGCTTTCTGTATGAAAATGAGCTGCTCTGCTGTAGGAGATGAACTAACACTGAGCTCCTTTCTCAGCCACGGATTCACTTCAGTGCAAGTTAGAGCAGTGATCCATGTCCCATTTGGATATCTGAGCCATAGCACTTTACATTATTGTGGTTTTATTGTCGGTTTTTCCAAAATTACTTCAAACCTACTGACTCTTGTCTCTTGTGGTGCCAGTGACCCACAAGCAAAAGCATTTTCAGCACATGTCAAAAACCATCTGATTGTTTTGTGCATTCCTTTGCTTTTCAATATTTTTTAGGTTTACAAGGCCAGAACATCTAGGAAGCAGTGCCAAAATCAAATGTAGTGGTTGCCATAGCTACCAAGAATCTACCAAACAACTCACTATGAAGAAGTTACCCATTGTGGCCTGTTTTCATCTCAAAGTAAGTTCACGGGGGGCCAACAGAGCAGAGGATGTGATTTCCTCTCTGAGAGTATGAGCTGAATTCTTGGACATGTCTTCTGGCTTTCACTGACTAAAATTCTGTGATATAAATTAATATAAAGAACAGCTTGCCTTGCCCAGCTAGGTTTTCTATTAAGATGGTGTTACATTATCTCTGATGTAGCTTTGCATTGTGTCTGGGGGAACTTAACCAGCTTGAACCTAGAGACAGAATGGAAGGCTGGTCCAAAAACTGAACCAGCACAGAAACCAACCTCCAGTTACACTCCCTCATCCTACATGGTACAATTTTTACACTGAAAGACTGCCACTGTATTGAAGGAAAAGCATGGAAAAGTTCTGATATCAATGGAGAAACATTATTGTATCTTCCCAACTGCAATGAAGTTTTTTTAAACATTTTAAACATTTCCAAAGCAAATGTCACATGAAGTTATGGCAGATAATGTCACAGCTGGGGCCCTTGGATAGTTTAGTCCTATACAATTTCTGTCTGAAATGAGGTGTAAAGTGAGCAGCTGTCACAGCAGGTGAAGGTCACTCTGTATCAGGAGGCAAAGAGTCCTTGGAAAGCCATGCCACATCCTGGAAAAAGGTGTTACAGGTGGAAGGACTTCCCCCTCTAATTCACAGACCTTTCCTGACTTTGGGTCACGCCTGCAGGTGTTCATCCCCACCAACTTCTTCAGCTGCATCTTGAGCATTGACCATGAGGATGTGCAATGTCACATGCCAAATATGTTATAGCCTGACTGGACTGGGTAGAAGTTCTTTTGTTTCAGTTTGGCTGATTCTGATCTTCCTGAAGGACATTGTTTCATCACTGAATTGAGGTTTCAGGAGTGCTTGGCTTTTGCAAGCAATTTTGGGCTTTTGTTTTTGTTGCTATAGAGTAGTTGACAAGATAGACCTTCATGATTCTGCTCTTCAGGCAAGTCAAGGTGAATGTGCTCCACTCCTTTCCTATACTTAGTTCAGTATTTGTGTTATCCCAAATGACTGAAGATTTTTTTGGAAAATAAATTACTTTTCCTTAGTGATTGTATTGTCCTGTCTATGCAAAATGCAAATTTCATTTTGTGTGTTAATGCAAGAGAGAAACACAAAAGATAAGAATTACAGAAGTCTCAGCTTTTCACATCTGGATCGGTTGCTAGGGAATTGTTACAGCATCACAATTGGAAAATAATTAACTTGAAGTGTAAATAGAGCAGAATTTCTGAGAAATGGAGAGGGAAGCTGTCTTTAAATAGAAATTCATTCATCCCTTTCTGGTATTTGTTCTTGTTTCCATTTAATGTTCATGGAGGAGATGAGGAGAGGATGGTGGGTATTGCAGGCCCCTTTTGGCTGAGGGACAAGGCTTTTTTTGTTAGCATATTCCATTTTTTTTGGCATGATTTGAATGGGTATTCCTGTGTAGGCTTAACTCCTGTCACTTGAGATGATTGGATGGGTGGATTCAGAGTGTGAATCTGAAGGCAAACTCTTATCACCAGTTCTGTGAGCCAGGGCAGGCAGCAGCCATGGCTTTGAACAGCCCTAGTGCAAGTGAACACAGCTTTGGGTAAAGGCTCTGTGTGCTCGCCCTGTTTAATATATATTTCTTTGATGTCAGGTGGGAATAAGTTTGTATGCATAGATATCAAGGTAAATAATCTAATTAATACTGTATTAACATTGAGCCCACAAGTGGTGATTTATTTTCCTGGTAGGAACGTGTTGTTATTTACATGGACATTGCCAGAAAGCTGCTAGGAAAAAATCTGGGGATGTCCCTGCATAGTGACTGCTAATGTGCTTTCATGTTATTGTTTCTAAGCTTAGAACATTTATAAAAGACATAAAATTTAACCTTTCTCTAAAGAAAAAACCTCTTGCCTTTGCCTGCAGCGGTTTGAACACTCAGCCAAACTGAGGCGGAAGATCACTACGTATGTCTCGTTTCCACTGGAGCTGGACATGACACCTTTCATGGCTTCCAGGTGGGTTCCAAGTCCCAAACCCCCCACAGACCTGGGCAGAACTGCTTCCCAGTTCATCCATGTGCAGCACAGAACAAGGAGCATACTTGAGGGTACAGAACAGTGTCTATGGTGGTACTTAAGCCATGAGCTTCTCTGTGGAAGGTGTAGCTTGTCTAAACCCATTTTTAGATAAACTGTTCAGTTTCATGTGCCTGAAAAGGATTTATATTTAAACATTGTGGTGGGGTTCTTTAATTAATGTGTGTTATGTTTCTGGTTGCCTGTTAAATTTACAGACCCACATCCATCCTGCCTTCAGATCCCTGCTTTGGTCCCATCCCTGCAGTGCCCACCCACCTGCCATCCTGTGCAGTTGGCCAGAACAGAGCCAACCTAATCCCTAACCAGTATTCCTGAAGTTATAAAAATCCTTCCTCTTTATTCCTGCACACATGCAAATCTGGGGGGTTTTGTTTAGTACCTTCAGCTTCTGTTTAGAGAATGCTGCAAGAAGCAAAAACATAGTCCAGATTAAAATAGAAACGGCAAGATTTCCCCCACCTCCCAGGTTTGTGGGAGACGTGGCATTTATATAAATGCGCCTTTATGAAAGGAATTCAATCAGCTTAATTAAAAAGTATTTGTCAGATATTCATGCAAATATGCAAGAAGATATTCAGATTTAATTCATATCTGAAGCACTGCACAAAGCCCCAAACCATGGTATCTCTTAACAGAGAGACTATTTGATGCTGAAATTTTAGTTATAATTTCAAGCTTTGCCTGCACTCTTCATTTCCCTGGAAAAAAAGTAGATGCTTCTACCAAGAGAGAAAGGAGAGCCCTGAAGCTCTGTTAAATACTATTATATTAAGAATATATGCTTTATTCCAATATATTCTGGAGATTTTGAGACTTCCTTGTTCCTCTGTGGTGAATTCTCCCTGGATAGAACAGGCTCTGCTGCTGATAGGTATCCAGCATAATGGAACAGAGATGGGATAATCAGTAGGCATAACTTAGTAGTCTGAATTTCACCAGCTAGGAAATCAACAGCATAATCCTATTGCTGCTGTCAAAACACAAAATGAATTTACAAGTCAGAGCTGGGATGATTGACCCATCACAAGATAAAGGATTGATATAATTAGATAATTTCCCGTGTTTCAAATACAAATCTTTCCTTAACCTGTTTTGAAGCTTTTTGGATAAAACCTTTGACGTAAACAGATGTGTATTTGCAGCACTGAAGCCTTGACCAGGAGGAGAAATGGTGTTTGTGATGTAGCACTGCTGTGAGAGCAAATAAAGCATCTTTAGCATCCTAATTAGCCCTTTGCTGCTCGGCTGGAATAAGGACCCAGATTTAGCAAATGGGCTGTGTGTCATGTCAGAGCAATTTCCTGGGTTTGGGAAGCCACTGCTTTAAGTGACTGGATTTTTGTGTGTGTGTGTGTTGCAGTAAAGAGAGCAGAATGAACGGGCAGTACCAGCAGCCGACGGATAGTCTAAACAATGATAATAAGTAAGTGGTACATTCCATGACTCCTATTGTGAAAGGTAGTTGCCTTCTAGAAGGAGATGGTGTTGCTTTATATCCTGCAGTGCCAGTGCATTACCTTACCTGACAGCACAGTAAGTCTGTTGAAATGTTGCAAAATAAAGCTTCACTCACTGCAGTTCCTGCTCTTCCATGGGGCTGTGGCAGCTGTTCCAGAGCTGAGGGTGATACTCCCAGCAAATGGGCTCTGGGCAAAATGGAATGCTGTGCTCACAATATTTATTACAAGGGATGGGTGTTTCCTTGAAATATTCCTCTTCCTATTGCAATGGCAAAGGGAATTCCAGAGGACCAAAGAAAGTTAAGAGAACACTGACACTCAAAGTCAGTAGATATCCCAGTAATCCTGGGGTCTATTGGTCAGGTATTGATTCCTGTTGGAATAAATGATGGACTGGTGTGGGACTTGCTCAAGAATGTAAAGGGAGTGTAATTGAAACCAGTATCCAGTGCTTTTTGGGAATAGAAATGGTCACACAAACCTTACCTCTTCAGTTAAGTATGGTTACATGTTTCATTGCTGCTGTTGTGTATTTAAATTCAAGGCACTTGGTTTGCCACTGAAAATTTCAGTAAGAAACTGCAATAACACAAAGGTGTTGTATGGGCCTACAGCTTGAATCATTAGATGTGGGGTGTTCAGTAGTGTTAGAAAAGGTCTGAAGGTAACACAGCTGATGACTTTTGAGATTTGCATGTGTCTCAACTTGGAGAAGTTTTTAAAAATTAAGCAGATTTAGGTAATGAGAGCAAAGACATCTGGATTCCTCAGGGATCTGGGTGCCAGGGAACAGCTGGGGCAATGTCAGAAGGCTCCAGCTGGGACTGAAGGGTGTTGTCCATCCTAGTTGGATTCAAGGACTCTCCTAGAGAGGGTGGCTCTAAATCAGTGGCTCTGTAGGCAGTCAGTGAATAGGTGCCTTGTTGTGGCACCTCTGTGTCAAAAGAGTTCTGTGAATTTTAAACTTGAGTAGGACAATACCAAGTGAGATTAGAGAGATTATTTTACCATTGTGTATCTGTCCTTGTGTCACACACAAAGTGTGAGGGCAGCATTTCATGAAAGAGTTAAAGAGAATGGAAAATGCTTGAAAAAGAGCCACTAGTGTATTTAAGACTGGAAACAAAATCTTACCTTGGAACAAAAGAGCCAAAGACTTCAGTCTTGCACTTCTAAAACAAGAAAAGGAAAAAGAAAATGAGAGCAACTTGATTATCAGTATCTTTTTTGGAACAGAGATGGGCCTGCAAGTTTTCAGGCAAATACACAGCAGCATCTGAGAGCTGGAAGGTGAGACTGAATAAATTCACTACTTCAGAATAAGTACAGGCTTTGCAGATTAAGGACAGTTAATCAGTTCAGTAGTTTATCATTAGAAATATCTAAGATTACCTCCTTCCCCATACATCAAATGCATTTTTTCTGGTTCACTAGAGTAAATCAGGGAAGTAGAAGGTCAGACTGGATAATCAGTGTTCCTCTTCAGGAATGCACCAATATTGATTTATTTTAGAAGCAATTTTGGTAGCCAATATTGGTAAAGCTGACAGTGGTCACCAGACTGGAGAGCTGCAGAAATAGCAAGACAGGAAAAGAAAAATTTTTCCTTGTTTTTGCCCTGGGCAAGGCCACCCTCTTCCCAGCTAGTGTAAAAGCCGGTGTTTTACTGATGGATCAGATCCTTTACCATTGCTATGTGTGCTTATGAACAAAAGCCTCTGCCTGTCTGAAATGTCTGTTGTTTTCCCCCTTCTGATGCACATATTCATGATCTGTTTTGTGTGCCAGGTATTCCTTGTTTGCAGTAGTTAATCACCAGGGAACCTTGGAGAGTGGGCATTATACCAGCTTCATCCGGCAGCACAAGGACCAGTGGTTCAAGTGTGATGATGCCATTATCACCAAGGCAAGCATTAAGGATGTGCTAGACAGTGAAGGGTAAGTGATCACCTGGGAAGGGGAAAGGAAGGCAAACTTTGACCTTTGTTGGGTTTTCCTTACTTCAAAAAACCCCTTTTAATCATAGAGGAGGATAATTTCTCTGTTGAATTATCTCCTGTAATGCTCAGTGCTTTAGCATCGAGACTGCACAATTATTTTTATGCAGAATTGCTTTGTAACCCTGGATTTGCTGAAGGAAAGGGAGGGGAAGGACAAGGGACATCAGGTGACTCTGCAATGTCTGGAACTGGTGCTCATGTCCAAACTCTTGCTAATGGAAGGGATTCTGAAAACCAGAGTGATGTGATCACCCAGTGCAGGAGCAGTGCTGAGCTCTGTGACACAATCCAGTCTGTGCCTGCAGAACCTTGGGATTATTAAGAGTATAAAAGATTTTTTAAAAAGCCATTAAGGAATTGCTGTGACCCAGAATAGCAAGGGTCTATGTGAGGCAGGTAGAGTACATGAGCTGTTTCTTAGCTCATGGCTTTAAATTAATCTCAGATTGACATTATGGCTTCTGATATTTATATTACACAAGTTTTGGGAGGACAGAGCAGTATTTTTCAAGGGAAGCACCATGGTGCTCCTTATTTGAGGGAAGCATTGGGGATTGGTCTGTGTTCCAAGAAGAAAGCAACTTAAAATCTGAAGTCTTCATTTTGCATTTTCAACTATGGACTTGGTACTGCAGAGATCAGTCTTTACCATTCTTGTTTTAATTATTCATTATATTTTCAAGGATTGCTGCAGGCACAATGTTCAGGTTGTAATTTTTTTAATAGATTTTCCCATTTTTCCTTTTTTTAAACTTCATTTGGGAAGTAAAACCAGAAATCCCTAATACCTGAATTTTAGTGTTAAATGACTTGACAGGGAACTTCTGCTTCGAGGTGAGCAGAGAAATGAGTTTGTTGTAATTCAGCAACACATGCCTGGTGCTCAGGTGGGGTTATGCCCATGAAGAACCTGCCAGAGGCAAGGAGGAGAGGATTTACAACACAACTATTGCCCATAAAGGCTGGTTTGAGCTTTGGTGCATTTCCCTGGTTCAGATAAAGGCTGACATGGTGGCTCTGCATTGTGTGAAGGAATCCATAGGGCTTGGATGGAATTGGAACAATTGGAACATAATCTCAGAAGTGCTCTGAGGCCTGACCAGTGGCTGTGTCAGTGTGGGAACAGGACTGTGTGGAGATCTTCTGTGTGACTGCTGAGAGGCTGGGCTCCCTTCTGTACCAGTACACACAGTGATTAGGGACAGGAAGAATTTCATCCTTTAAAACACCAGATTTTAGTACAGATTGGCACATCAGATATTTGACTGGGACATAAGTGTTCACCCACGTGGCTGCTGCTTCATTTTCCTTCTGTTCCAGTAAATGAGAGGCAGTTTGCAGTAATCCTGGTCTGATCTCTGGCGGTGTGACTCTAAAGCAACAGTTGTATCTTAAAGCACCTTTATTTTGTGTCACATTAGTGTTAAATGCTTGCTGCCTGTCTGGGCACCAACAGAATCCAATCTTCCAGAGTTTTCAGCTTCTGAGTAGATTTTACAAGGTGTGACTCTTGCCTAGAATCATAGAATGGCCTGGCTAAGAAAAGACCTTAAATCTCATCTCACTCCAACCCACTGCCATGGGCAGGGACACCTTTTACTGTCCCAGGTTGCTCCAGCCCTGTCCCTGGCCTTGAACACTTCCAGGGATGGGGCATCCATGGGGTTCCTCTTTGATGTACAGCTGTTCAGTTCCCTGAGTTGCTGGTAAAATTATGTCAGCTGGCTTCCCTCCTTCTCATCCCTCATTAGTGTCCCTGGAATCGCCTCAAATTGAAAAGAAAACCAAAATTAACAGCCCTCATGTCTTATGGTTGCATCAATGGAAACTCATCTGCTTTGGCATAGAACTGACACTGTCCCTCTGCTCTCTTCCAGTTATTTGCTGTTCTATCACAAACAGTTCCTGGAGTATGAATAGCCTTATCCAGCAGCTTGTCAGATGTAAACAAGGAAGAAACAACGCAAGCCTTCTGAATCGACACACAAACCTACCTGAAATGAAAAGACCCATTACAAACCAACTCGCACTGAGCTGTAACAGGACCTACTTGACACTGACTCACAGCCTGGAGAGTGAGAAATGAACAATGTCCAACGTGTGTGCAGTCCCACGAGGACAGAAAGGGGGAAAAGAGGCTGCAGTCAGTCACTTAACAGAGGAAATATAAAATGAAAGGAATGCTCTGGGTGGGGGAAATGGGAGCAGAGGAGTCCGGGCACTGGTACATCTCCTGTGTTCCTCCAAAATGTGTGTGGGAAGGCAAAGGATTCTACCCTCATCTCCATAAAGCATCTTCTCCATTTGGTGCTTCAGCTCCAACGACCAATCATATAACAGTTAAAATTAAAAATCCAAACCCATTTTTTTATGCATATGGGTCTGAAAGCAGTAGAGTGGAGGAGGAGGGGATGAGACAACTAAAGGACTTTGCAAGTATCTTTTTATTTGTGAATTTTAGTTATTAAATAAATACAGTATGAAACTATTAGGCTCTTTTTTTTCCAACAACCATAAAAGAAATCCTGGATTGTGGAACTGAAGCTGCAGTACTCAGACAGGTTTTCAAGCATGCCTGCTTGCACAGGTAATGTTCAATGCCATCGGACTGCTCATCCAAAAGCATCAACACAGGTTCTGTTGTTTGAGCCCTTTTTTGTTTTGTTTTCTATAAATAGCTATTTTCTTAATTTTTTTCCTTTTATTCCCTTTTTTCACAAGAATGAAATTCATAAATGCAACCATCAGTAAAAATGAATGAATTGGCGTGTTTATACTGTAAGAGTGGTCTTGGTTCTTTTTGCTTTTGTTTCTTTGGGGTTTTTTTAAATCTTGTGAATAAGTTTGAATTTCTCAAAAGCGCTTGATTTGTTGTTGCTGGTTTTGGTTTGTTTTTTTCCCCTGCTGCCTTCCAAAGGTGGATTTATATATATCTGACACTTGAGAGAACCTCAGTCGTGAAAAATGTACCATCTGTTGGGAACAGTCGCTGCCGGGGCAGCTTTGAGCAATGGATCTGCTGCTATTGAGCCCTTCTGCAGTGCTCTAAGTAAACAACACATTTTCCTGGTATGTGCTAGGCTGGTATTGGTTCCTTGTATCCTCCCACATGGATTAACTCTTCACGTGCTCTTCTCCTCTTGCAGTGCCACAGCCTGTGTGTTGGTGTTGTCAGCTCGCAGCTCTGGGGCCTTTCCTCCCCCTCCATCACTGTGCTGAGGTACCAGCAGGAGCTGCTCGTGCTGGATCTTGCTCTCAGGAGCTTGGGCTGGGGGTGGAATTGCAGCCTGGGAGAGGAAGCCTTCAGGACAGAGCTGGGAGAGCAAAAAGAGTTTTGTTCTCCCTTGTGGAGAGGGTGAAGTGTCAGTTAGGCACTGTGTAAATTGGTGTCACACCAAAAGTCACAGGATGGTTTGGGTTGGACTTTCAGGATCATCTTGCTCCAGCCCCTGCCGTGGGCAGGGACACCTTCGACTGTCTCAGGTTACTCCAAGCCCTGTCCAGCCTGGCCTTGGACACTTCCAGGAACCCAGGGGCAGCCACAGCTTCTCTGATCTTTAACCTCTGCATAAATCCCCAGCCAGCCATTCCTCGGCTTTGCCAGTGTGGAAAGGCAGGGAGGGATGTCAGCCTTCAGTTCCGTGCTCTAGGAATGAGGTACAAGTGTCTAACCTGCCCAAGACAGTCTGATAAACAGAAAAACGGGAAAATAAGGGAATTGAGTGTTTGGTTATTAAATGACCATCTTACAAGAGCACCTGAGCAGAAGGACGGTGGAACTCTTGATTTGCACACAGACTGGAACAGCACGAGGAGGTTTTGTACACCTGTGACAGGGCGAGGAGGAAGAAAGGACAAGTTGAAGCATCTCGAGTCAGACGCAGGAGGTTGGGTGTGGTGTGCGGGTGCGGCGGTGCTGCCGAGGCCATCGCGTTCCCTGCCTGTGTAACACGTCCCGCCTGGGTCATTTCGTTTCCATTTGCACTCGGTGCCGCACGGTTTAAGCGGAGCATTCCTGCGCTGGAGCGCGGCCGGGGAGCTGCAGCCGCCCGGCGCTCCCGCAGGAGAGCGGCCCCTCCTTCCCCCCGAGCCGAGCACGGGAGGGTGCGGATGCCGTGCCACGCTTGCCGCTACCTTTTCATAATGCAGCAGCCTTGCGGAGCGAGGCAGGAACCGGCCTCTCGTCACTCCCAGCGCTGCTGCATTGCCATTCCCGCTTGGATGAGGACTGCCACCGCGCGGCAGGCGCCCGGCCAGGATGAGGATGACTCCGGCGGTGCCTTCGCTTTGTGGCGCCGAGGTCTGAGCCTTTGGCTGCCCTTTGAATGAGTTCTGTTTTCCACGGCACACGCTCAGCCGGCGGAGCTGCTGCAGCCGGCTTTGTTAAGCCTTCAGGAGCAAATTGTTTAGGGACGAGGCAGCCGTATAAATCACCCTTGGTTTTTCCTCCCCGCCCATCTGGAGAGGGGTCTGCTCTGTGCGGCTGCACCGGCGCAGATGGTTCTCGGGGGGAGCTTTCAAGGCTCACTTTCTGGTTTCAAAAGCAGAATTTCTGGGGTATTAAAAGGTCTATTATTCGTTTCTTCCCCCCTCCTCTCCCGCCTGCCGCCCCAGCCCCCGCGTCCTGCCCGAATCACAGCAGTTTCTATTTCCAGCAGCAGTAAATCCATGCCGGTTCCGAGAGGAGAGGACAGCATTTCGCCTTTTCCAATAAAAATGGAAGAGCAGCTGCTGGCGTACGAGCAGCGCTACCCCTCATGCTGTTTTCTCTCAAACACAGCCTTCTCTCCTCCTCCATCCCTTCAGCTGCAGCCAGGCAGCTCCTGCACTGAATTATTCCCGGCAGAATAATTTCTCCGAGGTTTCTCCGTGGAACTCCCTCAACATCGCCTGTAGGAAAACCCCGGCCACGGAACAGCCGAAGGGAGGGCGAAGCAAAGCCTCCCTGAGGTGCTGACAGTCAGCAGTGACAGGCTGCCTCCTCCACAGTGACAGCTCCTCATCCTGGGGAGCAGTTTGGGCTTGACTTGTTTATTTTGAGGTACATTTTCTATCGGCACAGCTGGATCTGTTGGGAGGAGGCTTTGCAGAAATGACTGGAAACAAAGACTGGTGCAGCGATGCAGGCTCGTGGTGGGGTGTGTTCTGTTACCTGCCGGCAGTGAACACAGCTCTGCAGGGGACACAAAATAGCCAGAAAGTGGTTTTAGCTACATTTTCCTGTCCCTCAGTCACTCGGGTAGAGATAAAGCTTCACCTGATGCTGATGCCTGATGGAAAAAGCAGAGATGTGAGAACTGGTTAAACCCAGGGCGGGGCTCTCGCTCGGAATCAGTGCCCTTAATTCCATGTGGTTTGACTCGTCCTGTCTGGAATTCCTGGTGTCCTGCAGATAGTGTCCCTCTAATACTGGAACTGATGTCTCCAGGCATGATCCTTCGAAGCTGCTGGCCAGTGGCTATAAAATGTGATGCTAAATCCATTGATTCCTCTCGGTTCTCCAGCTAAGGGTGTTTGTTATTTTCCTGCTAATTTGTTCAAGTTGCTCCGTGTTACCTTTTCTCTGCTGATAATTGTAGTTACATTCCCACAGGGAGGGGTGACGGATGCTCCCCTCTTGTGTCTGGGAAGGACGTGGCTTCTGATGAGTGTTTTCCCCAGTTTTTGAGACACCACATGGTGACAGGAGGAGCAGCCCTGTCCCAACCCTGGCTTTGCCTGGGTATGAGGTGAGTGGCCGCCAGAGCCAGCTGGGGCAGGAGCTGCTGGTGCCACACAAGATGAGCTCCTGCTCTCACTGGCACAGGCATGGCCCTAAAATCCTTCTCGTTTGAATAATTGATGCCTCTTGATCCTCCTGGGGTGCCCTAATTGTAACACTGGTGGCACGTGTTCACTTAATTCTGTCCTGTTTTTAAATACGGTTCTGAGTCTCTTTGTATAAATACCATGACCAGGGGTTCCTGGAGGTGACCCTTGAAGGTCTGTAGGGCACCAGAGCTGGACTGGATCCACGTGTCCCCAGGAGCTCCCTGCTGGAAAGGGGCAGCCTGGTGAGGCTCTGGCTGCTGCTCAGGGTTTTCCTTCTCCTGAATTCCCTGTCCTTGCTGGGAAGTGCTTGGGCAGAGAGGACACAGAGCTGGGGGCATTCCCAGCCCTGGTGCCTGGGGAGGATGTGCTGGTGCTGCCCCAAGGTAAGTGCAAAACCCTTCCCCTGCAGCACTGATTGCAGCTCTGGAGTCCCTGACATGAGCAGGATGTGGAACTGCGGAGTGAGTCCAGGGAGCTGCTCCGAGGGCTGCAGCCCCTCTGCCGTGGAGCCAGGCTGGCACAGCTGGGGCTGTTCAGCTGGAGAGGAGAAGGCTCCAGGGGGGCCTCAGAGCCCCTTCCAGGGCCTAAAGAGGCTCCAGGAGAGCTGGACAGGGACAGGGGACAGGGGCATAGGACAAGGCACAGGGTAACAGGACAAGGGGGAATGGCTTCCCATTCAGGGCAGGGTTAGATGGGATATTGGGAAGAAATTCTTCCCTGTGAAGGTGGGGAGGCCCTGGCACAGATTCCCAGAGAAGCTGTGGCTGCCCCTGGATCCCTGGAAGTGCCCAAGGCCAGGTTGGACGGGGCTTGGAGCAACCTGGGATAGTGGAATGCCATGGCAGGGGAGTGGAATGTGATAATCTTTAAGATTCCTTCCAACCCAAACCATCCTGGGATTCTCCCTGCAGAGTCTGGGAAGGGAAACCCAGAGGAGGAAGAGATGTGGGGCTGTTGGTGCAGGGGGGCCCCACCTGAGGGGGGATCCCAGCCGCAGTGAGGGTGGGGGATGTGGTGCTGCAGGAAGGCAGAGGGAGCAGGAGCGAGGGTGAGGAGAAGCCAAGAGGCTTTGGAGGTCTGAGCACAAACAGGAACCTGAGGAGAAGAGAGCAGGAGCAGAGCACGAATGCAAAGGGAGACTGAAGGATGTAGGAGATGAACAGCAGAGCAAGAGATGGTGGGAGGGGAAGAATGAGGCTGAGCTGAAACAGGAACTGAGAGCCTGGGGAAGCTGAGGGAGAGATTAATCTATGCCAGGGTGCAGAATGAGGGAGAGCTGAGGCTGAGCAAGGGTGGAGGCCAAGGTGAATTCTGGGTCTGAAAGACTTTTGGAGTTCTAGAGGAATTGGGTTGCTATTGATGCCACAGGATCTGGGGCCACGGTGTTGGAGACTGTGGGAGGAATAGGGCTGTGGGGCAGGAAACCACAGGTCTGGGGACAACAGGAGCTGACAGCAGCTTATTTAAACCCAATTCCATTGAGGATTTTGGTGCCTGTCCCAGCTCCTCGTGTGCAGCATCATGTCCTGGTCATGAGGCAAAGCCTCACCATCACCCATGGCAGTGCTGGAAACTGACAGTGGAGCTTCCCACACTGGCTCCTTATAAATTTCACCAGTAAATCCTTGGATCCAGTTCCACGTTTGAGACGTTTACAGCTGTGCTGAAAATTGTTCTGATACACGAAGGCATCTCCAAGCAGGGAGAGGTGAGCTCTCCATGGGGACCAGGGGGCAGCACAGTGATCCTTTGCAGGGATGCTGGTGGTGGAACCAGGATGGAAAGCCCCCATGAGATGTCCCCAAGAAGTGGAGTTGGAGGATGAAGACAGATGCTGCTACATGGGAAGCAGCGTCTTTCACTGGGAGTGCACAAGAATAATGGGAATTCAGTTTCCTGAGTGGAAACAAAGAGCTGTGTGCAACCTCCAGCCCTGTCTGTATCCACAGCCCCTGGCACAGCCGGGGCTGGGTAGAGGCTGTTCCAGTCGCTGGCAGCAGAGGGTGAAGCAGCATCAATTTGGGGGCAGAGGGAGCATCCCTCCATTCTGATCCCGTGCTGGAACATCCCCCGTGCTCACACCATGGGTGTCTTCTCCTGGGAAGGAGAACAGATGATTTTGAAGTGGCCGTCGTCGGGGCTGGGAACGGCCCCAGCGCTTCCCGTGCTGCAGATCCCGGAGGAGGAGGGAGCAGCCCTTTCCCCAGGGTGGCAGGAGCTGCTGTGGCAGGATTTGGTCTCTTGTACAGCAGAGCCATGTCCAGGGAAGCAGAAGCCGCAGGTTTCCACTGGCTCTGGGATTCTGATGCTGGTGAATCCATCACCAACGCTGCCAGCTTCCACCAGCCGATCTGCAAATAAACTCTGAGTCAGCTGAGGGGGTTTAGGAGCAGCTTTTACCTGAGAATGCTCTGAAATGCTGCACTAGAGCCTGAGAAAAGCTGCTCCTGGAACTGGAGAGGACACCCAGCTCCCAGCATGGATTCACTGCATCACCTAAAACACCCAGAAAATCTCTCCAAACCTGGTGGCTGATCTTAAAAATGACCCTTTGATCCCTGTGTCCTTCAGGAAAGCAGACAGGAATGTCCTGAGGGACAGTCCTTGGACTCACCCCGAGGTGTCACATTGGCTCATGGGGTCTTTCTCTGTGATTTTTGACATTCATGGCTTTGAAGGGGTTGTATGTAAACATGAATGTGCATGATGTGTGTGCAGAAATTGGTAAGTAGGCAATTTTTCTTTGGAAAGGCAGGAGAGAAGAAAAGGAGGAAGAACAAAAACACCTTTTCCATGTTGAATTGTTCCTCATTATCCTTTCTCCTTTTCTCCCTAACACAAGGACTTGGGAAGCCCCTCTGGCTGCGGAATAAAACTGGGTTTTCCTGGGACAGGTGTTTGTTTTGGAAGAGGGTTTTCTCTCCTCTCAGCCTCTGGATGGAGACTGGAGAGGTGCTGGCTGTGGAGCAGCTCCAAGAGGGAAGCTGTGCCTGGGGCTTTGCAGGGAGTGACTGAGGGGCTGTGGTGGAGAATCGGGCACGAGGGTCCAGTCCTGCTCCTCTTCCAGGCTCACACTCGTTGTCTTTGCTTTTTCTCCCTCCCATGCTGGCTCTGCTTTCTGCCTCTCCAGCAGTGCCTGGCAGCCCGAGCCTGCCCCCCACACACTCCCCACCCTCTGCCAGCGCCCCCAGCGCTGCCAGCACCCACCTTTGGCAGGGTCCTCCTTGCAGTGGCAGGTCCCCGCGCTGGCCTGGCAGGAGACCCCCTCTCCCTTCCTGCGCAGGTGAGTCCAGCCCAGGAGCAGGGAGCAGAGGAGGGTGCAGAGGCAGAGCCCCAGCAGCAGGTACAGCACCAGCCACGGGTCCTGCTCCGCACACGCCTTCTGCTCCAGCACGGCCGCCGGCCCCGCGGGCGTGGCTGCGGGGCAGGAGAGATGGGGGAGTCAGACACCTCGGGGTGGCTTTGGGACAGGGAAAGAGCTGATAACGCCTGTGCCCTCCGCCGCGAAAGAATTTGGGAGCAGCTCTGTATCCCCTCCGTTCGCTGGCACTTCCATGGTGAGGTAGAGATCCCTTCCCACGCCCCATTCACGCCCTCCCCCAGCTTCAGGGATCCTTTCAACCCCAGTGCAGGACTTGGAGATCTTGGAGATCTCCCTGTCCCTCCTACTGCCCCTCCCCGAGGGCTGGGGGCAGCTCAGCCGGGTGGGATCCACGGCTGCCCATCCCAGCCTGGCTGGGGGAGCTGCCCAACCTGTAAAACACCGGCACACGATGGGGAAAAGCCACTGTAGGATGGAGAAAATGGGAAAGAGATGCCCTGGCTGCTTTTCCCCAGCCCCAGTGAAATGGCAGCCCCCAGAAGTGCAGTCCCCTGGGACAAAGCGGGGGCGTTTTGGTGCCCCTTCCCCAACTCACGCTCGCAGGACAGGACACATTCCTTGGGGTGCTGCCCGCACACCGAGCTGCACTTGATGCAGTTCTTCACAAGATCGTCGTAGTAAAACCCGGGTCTCTTGTTGCAGTCCATGGACTCTGGGGGAGGGCAGGGAGATGATCGCGGTGTCCTCAGCACGTCCCCACCACCCCAACGCCCGCACTGGTGAGAGGATGAGCCCAGCTCTCCGCTCTGGAGGCACGGGCTGAGACCTGGCCACGGCCCCGAGCAGTGGCAGCCTCTGCAGGGCTGGCAGGGTGACACAGCCACGGGATTTGGGGCGGTGTTCGGCTGGAGAGCCGGGGAAAGGCGTCTGCTGGCAGCTGCTCGGGGAGGGATGGTCTCAGCCAGCCAGAGGCAGCTGTGCTCACCTGGGAGCTCCTGGCTGCTGCTCTCAGAGCTGCTGCTGCTGCCCTGGGGCTTGCGCGGCTTTTTGGGACACACCAAAACCTGTCTCGGCACCGGCTCGGGATGCCAGGAATGGCATCTCCTGTCCTCAGCGAGGAGATGTTCACTTGTGGCTGCTGAATGAACCCTGGGGTGAAGCCACCTCAGCCTCTGGCTCAAGGAAGGGCGCTGGCACAGGGTCGGGGTGCAAAGTTTCTGTCTCCCTTTTCCTCCTCCCCACCCGTTTTCAGAACACCTCAGTGCCTGTCCCAGGGTGGGGGTTTATCATTATCCACATCCACTGAACCTGGTGGCCCCCAGCCCAGCCTTTGGAGGGTGGGGTGTCCCCAGTAGGGGACCTGGGTGTTGATGTGACCCCAGAAGGGAGCAGGGCAGAGCTGCAGGCTCTCGGTCCTGGTCTCTCTCCTGAGCTGTTGCCAGCTCCAGCTCATCCACGGGAAGCTGCCACATCCCCCTGCGGTTTTGGCTTGCAGCTCTGCAAAGCTGAGCTGGCTCAGAGCCTGTCCTGGGGCTCATCCCGAGGTCTGACCGTCCCTCCCTCCCAGCTTTGCCCCACCCCTGACTCTTCCATGCAGGGACAGCCCAGCACTCACCACACACAGCATCACACCTCCCAGCCGGGGACTGCCTGCACGCGAGGCTGCAGGGGATGCACTGGGAAACGAGGCTGTCCCAGTACTCCTGGTCAGTGCAGTTCTTCATGGCATCCTGCCCCACACGTGCCCCATCCATGGCTGCAGGACAGACACACAGGTAGGTACGAGGTGGCCACCACGGGGCTGCTCTGCAGTCACCTCGTCCCTTTCTAGGGCTGGGACTCCTGGCAGGGAGATCCTGGCTGTCCCTCAGCCCTCTCTGGTCCCAGGCTTGAGCAAAAGCACACAGCCAAATCTGCTTTTCAAGCTGTGTGTGTGTCCTGTGCCAGTCCCAGGGGACACACAGAGAGCCCACCCTGGCTTAGAGGTGGCCCCGTGGTGTGCCCCAAGGGTTTGGGGATCCCTGCACCTGCCAGTGGGAGCACTGGGGACAGTTCCTGTCTTTACAGGCTTTTCTGAAAATACCAGAAACACGACCTCGTGTGTCATTCCTGCCCTTTCTCTTGGGTGTTCTGGTGTCATAGTGAAACCCAGGCTGATGTATAAGACATGTCAGAGCAGAAGGAGGGAAATGTCCCCAGGAGACTTTGGGCACCAGTTTCACCAGTGCCAGCTGCAAGTGGACGTGCTCTTGTCCCTGTCACGGGCTGCTTGTCCCATCCTCTGCTGCCCTGGTGCTCCCCATGCCCTTGTGCACTGCATGTGATGCCAGAGGCACAGGAGCACTTCTCAGCAGCATAAAAATCTGCTCCAAAACTCACATTTTGAAGAATTAGCTGGCTGGTGAAAGCTCCTGTGTTGTGCCACGCGCAGGGTCTGCAGCTGCAGGAAGCTCTAACCCAGCACGAGGGTGGCCGTGGTGGAAATGAGCCCTTTGCTGCCTGAGAGGGCTCCCGGGAGCCACATCCCCCCCGGAGCCACATCCCCCCCGGAGCCGTGCCTGGAGCCGCAGCTGTTTCCTGCACGGGTGGGAGATGCTGGTGCTGAAGGGGCCCGAAGGTTTAAAACTTCCCCGAAGCCGCAGCGTCGGCCTCTGCGTGCCCTGAGGCTGAGCTGCTGCTCTGGCAAAGCCAAACCTTTGATTTCTATACAGAAAATCCCCTGCACTCTGCCAGGATTTCTCCTCTCTCTCCAGGTCTCGGGAGTGTGCAGAGATCGGGCACTTGGCACGTCTGTCCTGCCACTGCCCACCCAGCACCTTCCCTGCAGAGGGGCTGAGGATGGGTGGGTCCCACCCGGGGCAGCACACGTGAAACCCTCCCATTCCCAGGGAAAAATCCTCTCTGCACTGGGATGCTGGCCTGACACTCCCAGTTATTCAATTAACATTGCTATAAAATTAAATAATGACTTTCTGTCGAGCTGACTGGAGACATCCCCAGGGCAGAGCCAGGCTCAGGCCACTGCTCTCCTCCGATGCTCTTGGAAGAAACTTTGTACCCAGAGGGGCCCCCCAGGGGTGGCAGGAAGCCCTTTGGGGGTTCCTGCAAGCCCTGGGGACGGCAGGGAGCTGAGCCATGCTTGACCTGGGGGGGTTCCCGTGGGATAATTGATGGGAAACAGAGCTGGGGTTGTGTGAAAGCTGAGGGGCTGCAGGCTGGGAACATCCCTCCCAGATGCTGTGAGGACACGTCCAAGGAGATCTTGGGCCTCGTCTAGGACAGATCTTCCCCTCCTTGGGGAGTCCCAAGGTACGTGTGGTGCTCCCAGCACGGACTTTTCAGCCACGGATTTTCCAGCAGAGCCAGGTGAGTCTTTCCCTCTGCCTCTCAACCACCAGGACCCCCTGAATTCCCCCACAGGCCCGTCATGCCAAGCTTTAAGCAAGCACAGGACAAGAGGGAATGGCTTTAAACCGAAGGAGGGTAAATTTAGATTAGTTATCAGGAAAAAATTCTTCCCTCTGAAGGTGGGGAGGCCCTGGCACAGGGTGCCCAGAGAAGCTGTGGCTGCCCCATCCCTGGAAGTGTCCAAGGCCAGGCTGGACGGGGCTTGGAGCAACCTGGGAATGTGGAAGGTGTCCCTGCCCATGGCAGGGGGTTGGAACTGGATGAGAATTAAGCTCCCTACCAGCTCAAACCATTCTGTGATTCCCTCCCCAGCCCCACAGCAGGGTGGGAGCTCTGAGCAGACCCTCCACTCCCTGCTGGCACTGGGAGCAGGACCAACCCCAAACCCTGGCACAGACAAACCCCTCTCCCCCACCCCCTGCAGCCCCTCCATGGGGGAACTCACGTCTGACTCTCCAGCGGTGTCTACTCCCCCTGGGCTCCTGCCATGGCCCCACGAGCTGCAGCCCTGAGCCCCTGCATGGCTCGGGGGGTTATTATTAGAGAGATTTGATTAATGCCTGGGCTGTGCATTTCCTGGGGTTTCCCCTTGTCCCTTCCATGCAAATTGGCTGCACACTCAGCGCCTTGCATTGGCTTGTGGGGTCCCTGGGCTGCTGGGGACAGGGTGGGAGGACACTGCGGGGTGATGTGTCACCACGACCAGGGACAGGTGTCCTGGGCCAGGTGGCCACATTTCAGAGGGCCTTGGTGGACTGGGAGCTCTGCAGGACCTGCTCTTTCATGCAGCAGAATCCCTGAATCAAAAAGGTTGGAAAAGCCCTCTGAGGTCATCGAGTCCAACCATCCCCCCAGCACTGCCATGGTCACTGATGAACCATGTCCCCAAGTGCCACACTTAAACACCTTTTAAATCCCTCCAGGGATGGTGATTCCACCACTGCCTTGGGCAGCCTGTGCCAGTGGGGTGTTTTCTTCAGAGAAAAGTGTTTCACTCTGTACAGGAGGCAATTGCCAGGAGCCAGCATCGCTTGGAGCATCCAACCTTTCCCTGTCCTCAGGATGGTCCGCACAGGCCACTGTCCTGTCCCCTGCTCACAACTCACAGAACGTCTCTGGAGCCCCATGAGGTGCCTCAAACGCTGACTTTCTCTGGAAATCCATGTCTGGGAGGCAGGAGGGCTGTGCTGCGTCCTGCATGGGCAACTGAGTCCCAGCTGGGCTCGAGGCACAAAGCACTGATAACACATTAATAACACATTAATAACACAGCTTGTTTTCAGAGAGGGAAAGAGCCACCTCTGCACTGCTGGCAGCCTCCAGAGCTTTGTCCCTGTTTCCTGCAGAGATGCTGGGCATGGCTTTGGCAGGGGTGCCAGGAGGTGCTGGGAGCGTGGCAGAACAGTGACTCAGCTCAGTCCAGAGGGATGTTCTGCAGAAGCAGCTGAAGGAGGAAGGAAGCAGCAATACCTGATACTGAAAACATTAGTGGAGCCGCATCAAGGGTTTTTCTGTTTGGTTCAAAAGCTCCTATTTTGTGCTTGCCATGTGGAGCTGGAATGGAGAGGCCAGAGGATGTTTTGCTGCTGTGCCCATTGCAGGGACATTGGGGGCTGATCCTGCCCGTGGGCAGCAGAGCCCAAAGCAGAGGAACCCAGCATCTTGTGTTTGGATGTGGCCCATCACATCCCAGGTCCTGAAGGAGGGTGGGAAGCAGCACTGGCACCATCCAGTGGATCACAGGGCTTGGAGCAAGGACCAAGAGAGGAGGCACCACGGCCACAGGGACACTGCAACAGTGCCACATGCCACATCTGGTAAAAAGGATGAGATCATTGCTGTGCTTGAGTCCCCCACTGGGAGGGAAATGGTGATTTTGGCATTGCCTGAGCTGGTTGAGTGTGGCAGAGCAGGGAGATGGCCCTGGAGAGATGGCCCCAGCCCGCTGGCTCTCGGGGTTTTGCAGGGGAAACTCACCTCTGTAAATAGCACCAGAGACTTGCAGTTTCCACCCTGGTGAGCGCTCAAGAGGGAAGTGAGAAGCACTTGGGGGTGGTTTGTCCCTCCTCGCTGAGCAGGGATCAGGCAGTGTGGTTTCAGCTGTAGAATTCTGGGGCTGTGTGGATTGGAGCCCCATTTCCTCAGCCTTGTGCCCCAGTGGCCTCACCCTCTGTGCCCCAAACATCATCACCCCCTCCTGCAGCCTCTGAGGGTGCTCTGTGGGTCTCCAACACCTCTACACGTGGTCCCCCATGAGCTCCTGTCCCACAGCCAGGGTGGTGGCTGCCACCCTGCCCTGCCTGGGGTTGTTCCTGTGGTTTGGGCAGCCACCACCAGCCCCCTGTTCTGGATTTCTGGATGAAGCCCTTCCTTTGCTGAGTTCACTGGTTCCCCAGAGCGTCAATCAGCAACTCCTCGCGCATCCTCTGAGTGCAATGCATCCCTCTGCATGGCTCTGCATGGCTCTGCATCCCCCCTGCATCCCCCACATCGTTTTGCATCCTTCAGTGCCCATCTGAGCCTGGCTCCAGAGGTGCCACACTCTCTTTGGGGTGACAGAGCCCAGTTTTTTCCTGACAAAAAAATCTGTTTCTCTGCTGGGCTCTTGCCCCAGTGGCAGTGCTGCAAGGAGAGCTGCAGCTACCAGGCAGACAGGGTGGATAATGTTTGGCTCGAAAATCTTTCAGGGGATGCTTTGCCTTCCCCGTGAGCAGCTTTGCTGGGATGATTTCCTCCCCTCAGCCCATCTGCTTTTAGCAATCCCGAGTCTTGGCCAGGACGTTTGCTCACACACGTGCTCCCTTTAGGACCTGAAAGAAAAGGGGGAAGAAGGGGAAGAAGGGGAAGAGGAGCCGTTTTGGCTCGAAACTCCCAACTGCGGGGCCGGGCTGAGCGCAGACGGCTCCGAGGGCTCATTTCTGTCACCCCAATTCCCTGCGGAGGCGCTGGGGCCAGGCTGTGCCTGTCCCCTGCACGCTGCCCGGGCATCCCCCCGCTCCTGCCACCGTCACCTCATGCCAAACCAAACCACGGAGCCACTGCACGACCGACCCCGCGGGGCTGGTGCGGCACAGGAGCCGCCGCTGCCGCCCGGCTTGGGGTGCGCGGCCGTGGGGACGCGCCGGGGCTCTGCAGAGCCGTGCCCACGCCGTGGCAATGCCACTGGTGAAGGACATCGCCGTGTGCCCGTGTCCACCCGCCCGGGCCGGTGGCTCCGGGAGCGGGCGGCATCACCTCGGGGTGCGGCTCCTTCCTTCTCCGCGCTCCCGCGGCCCGCGGCGCTGGGCTCGGCTGTGCGGATGTGTCCCCAGGAGATGGCACCCTTGGCCAGCCCAGCCCGCCTCCCGCTGGCTCCCGGCGCTCCGGCTGCCTCCGCAGCACCAGAATCCTCCATCCCGGCCGCTCCAGCCCGCCTTGCGCCGGCCAGGCCAAGGGGAATCACAGCAGATGGAATGGTTGGGGTTGAAGGGACCATAAAGCTCACCCAGTTCCACCTGGACACCTTCCAGTATCCCAGGTTGCTCCAGGCCCCGTCCAGCCTGGCCTTGGACACTTCCACGTGGGGATGCAGCCCCCCAGCCCCCGGGCTGGCTCCTGCCCCTCCCTGGCACCTCCGTTTGCAGCAGCCCCCAGAGCCTGGGGGGTTCAGGGCTCCCCATACGCCCCACACTGCTCCGTTCCTCCCTTTGCTCCTTGTCCTGTCACCACCCTGGTGTGGCATCACGCCCTGGGTGCTCAGCACCCACCCCTGTGCCGAGGGTCTGACCCTCACAGAGGGGCTGTGGGTGAGCCCTGGGTGAGCCAGGCTCCAGAGGTGCCCCTGTGCATCAGCAGGCTGATGCTGCAACAGCCTCCTTGCCAAAAGCCAGCACAGATCAGGGAAAGGGAAGCGTTTTTACCAAACGCAGGCTGTGCTCAGGGCCGGCTCCCCAAACCCAGCAGCCAGCTGGAGACCAAGGATGGCCAGATGGGAAAAGACCTGGGTTGGCTGAGGTCTGGCACAGAAATGAGGAAAAAGCCCTAAAAATATGTAAGTAAAGGAGCAGGGAAAGGAGGGTTCAGTGCCAGGGCTGTGTGCTGAGGTGTAAAGCGTGGGTGGTGGATAAGGGAGATGAGTCAAAGAACAATCTTTGGCCAGAACAGCTGATCTGATTACGTGGAGTTTTGACCTGGTGGGAACAAATCCTTGTCCTCACCGCTGAATTCTCTCTGGAGAGGTGTTTTCCTGGCAGAACCCTCATGGGAAGGGGTTTGCAGCCTGCCCAGGAGCTCTGCTGTTAATTTTTAACACTAAAACCCTGGGGAAATTCCAGAGGACTGGAGAGTGGCCAGTGGGAGTCAATTTAATATTTAAAAGGGATAAAAGGGCTGATCCTGGGAATTACAGGCCAGGTGAGGCTGATCGCCGTCCCTGCACAAATTATGGGCTGGGTAATTGAGGATAGTGTCAGCCAAAAATTAGAAGCTAAAAATATAATTAAGGTCGTTAGCTTGGTTTCATGGATGGCAGCTCCTGTCAAGTGAGTCGGCTTTGGTTTTTGGCATGACTCTGGGCTGGCTGATAAAGCTAATTGTGCTGCTGCATTATAATGGGTTTCTCCAAAGTATTTAATTTAGGGCCATGTGACATTTTCATTTGTAAAACTTGCATTATATGGAGTCAGCAGAGCAGACATCCCACGGCTGCGCTGGCAGCTCCGGGGCGGTGGCCAAGGGGGCGAGCGGTGGAGGAGGCTGAGAGCACTGGGTTTTGCACAGGGTGATGTTTTTAGCAGGGCTGCTGAGGTGAGAGGGGGCTGGCAGGGCAGGCAGCCTCGCAGGGGGATCCCTCTGCCCTGCCAGGCAGCCAAAAGGTGGGGAAACACAGGTGGGAGCAAAAGATATGGATTCTCCTGCTAAAGCAAAGCAAGATCTGATGGCAGCAGCAGCCATTGATAACCCAACTGGGAGTGCAATTAATCCATTTTAGGAGAAAGGTATGAACTCGCAGACATTTGGCATCTCTGGACAAGAGGAGAGTTCTGCTTGGTAGGACAGGATTCATTGTTGCTTCTGCATGTGTGTGCAGCTTGCTCTGGACCATCCTCACGGGTTTGTCCATCCCCATGGAAGCTGCATCCTCCCCTCTGGGCTGCATCAGCTGCAGCTGAGTGCTGTGGATTTCCTCTGGTGGATAATTTGGGTCCTTTTATTTTTCCCAGTGGGAAAAATGGGGTTGAGTGGGGCTTGGAGCAACCTGGTCTAGTGGAAGGTGTCTCTGCCCATGGCAGGGGGTGGAACAAGATGGTCTTTAAGATCTCTTGCAACTTAAACCACTCTCTGATTCTGTGACAATTGGGCACAGAGAATCCCATGGGCCTTTCTTTCCATCCAGGAAGGCGTTTTTCACCCCATGTGGATTTCCACCCTGTGGGTCTCACCCCTCTAAGACACACGGTGGCATGAGGGGCATCCAAGCCTCCTTTGGTCAGCGTTTCCCCTGCCAGATGTTCCCCAGGCAGGGCTGCGGGGGGCTCTGGATCCCTGCACAGCCAGGGGCTGCATCCAGCATCCCACACTGGGACTCCACTCGGAGCAGGGCAGGAGGAGGGGAGCCCTCTCAGGCGCCGCTCAGTCCCATCCTGGATCCAGTGCGGATCCCAGGGCTAGCCAGCTCCGAGCCGTGACTCCTGCCCCATGGGCATCCATCTGTCTGGCTCCACGGTAATGACGGCGAGCTGGCGGCATAGAGGCATTAAATGACTTGCCCAAGGTCCCGTGGGGAGCGATGGCCACCCGAGAGGAGCACCCGGCTGTCCCGCTCCCGCCCCGGCAGCGCCCGGCCCTGCGGAAAAATGTGCCACATCGGAGCTGGAAAAACAGGGCACAGCCACACGGACCATGTCCCCAAACCGGTGACATCCTGGCGAGCAGAGCCAATGGATGGTGCTGGCGGGATCTCCACACCGTGGCAGGAGCAGGTGCTGCTCTCCTCTCACCGATGGGGTTTGGTGCTGCCGAACCCTTTCCTGCAGCCGGAGGGTTTTGCCGGTGCCCTCCCCAGCCCGAGCCGGTGACTAACACCTCCTAGTTCCCAGCATGTTTACCTGGCACTGGGGCTTCTTTTTGGAAGGCTGACTCACCACAGCACCTTCCCCCTCTGCCACTGCAGCTCCCTGACAAAAACTTTCCATTTTCCCATTGTTTTTAATTGCCCTCATTTGAGAAAGCTCCTCCAGAAAAAAAACCAACTGGCTCTGAGTTGAAGAGACATGGCAGCCCCAACTGGGCATTCCCACAGCGGTGGCAATGGGCGGATGATGGGGTGGGACACGTTGGGGACCTCGGTGCCACGGCTGTGCCAGGATCCGGGGCACGCAGGCGATGTCACGGGCAGTGAGTTTCCAGCAGCCGCCGAACGTGGCACACGGGCAGGCTCCGCACGGCTGAATGCGGCCCGACAGGTTTGTGGAGAAGCCTGTCCCGTTCCGCTGGATTTTTGGAGAGGCTGGAGCCAGCCTCGGCACCAGGCGCTCCCCGCGAGGTGGTGCCGGCTCCGGCAGAGCCGTGCGCGGCGCCAGGTCACGGCCCCGAGCCCACGGGGCAGGCACAGCCTGCGGATGGGACACGCAGAGCCCGCTCCCTGCTCCGTGCCAACGCTCTGCCCTCTTTTCGGGGAACGGTGCCCCGTGGAAATAGGGAAAGAGTATCCCCTTCTGTCCTGGAGGCTTCCTCCGGTCTGTGGGGTCCATGCCCTGAGGAGGTGGAGAAGGGTTGGGGGTAATGAGGACAACACATGGAGGTGTCCATGGAGCTGCAGAGGGGCTTTATGATGGAAAAAAACAATGCTGGGCATCTGTAGGAAATGTGGGATGCAGGCTACGCCAGGTCCTCAGCAAGCAATGTGTGGGGATGGAAGCAGGGAGGGAGGAAAGGGGAATCAGGGAAGGACAAGAGCTGGTTGAGAAAATCATCCACCCTTCTCCAAGGAGCAGGATTTCTGCAGTCATGTGCCAGGTGAACCCTGGACCCACAGCGAGGGCAGCAGGGTCTGTACGTTCCAGAATGGAAAATCCTCTCTTCCTGGGGTGGGGTCGTGCTGCTTTTATAACATTAGGATCAAGGAAAAGGTGGGAAAATCCACCCAAAACGATGATGTGTGGGGGTCTGGTAGCCACCCTCAGCCTGGGATCATCATGTGGGCTTGGGACTGGGTGAGGATGCTCTGGGGTCACTGGAACTCTGCTGTCCCATCCCAATCCATGGCACACGGTGTGCGCTGCGAGTGGCCCTGGCAGGAGGGAGAGAGATGATTAAAGTTGCCTTTGATGAAGCAAAAATTAATAAACAAGCAGGCAATTGTGCTGGGCTTTATTTACTCGGGATGACAGCGTGGAGCCGGCGTGGCGAGGCCGCCGAGGCCGGGTCCCACATCAAACAGCGGGACAGCGCCAGGCGCGAGGGGACCACGCCATCACCTCTTCTCTGACGGGTTTTTCCTGGTCCCAAAAATCCAGGAAGATCCATGTGTCTGTTCCTCATAGCAGGGCCCCGTCCCACGCCAGGGGGGAACACTGGGATGAGCACGAGATGCTCTGTGCCGTGGCGACGTCTGACTGTGGTAGGATGTGCCAGGCTCGGGTGCATTTTGGAGATGCCACTTGGCACCTTTGCCCTGTGGCACCAGGATCAGCGTTCCCACCTCTCTCCTGACCCAGTGATGCTCCACAGGCACTGAGGTCCCCTCCCTGGTGCTTCTGTGCAGAAGCCAGGGGCAGAGCTGGGAGGCCAAACCTGTGGCCTCGCACCGGGTCCTTATCAGCCGGTCAGGAATATTTACCTGCCGGTTTCCACCAGATAAAAATTGACTGGACAAACAGGAGCTCCCAGCTGGCCCCAGGGCGGTGGCACAGCAGGGACGTGGCTGAGGTGAGACGTGCACCCCTGTCCCTGCTTCATCCCTGGTCTGTCCCCAGTGCCGCAGGTCACCGAGGTGCCACAGGAGTGTGAGGGACATTGTCCCCACCAAATCCAACTGTCCAAGGGTTGGTGACCACTGTGTCCCCTCGTGTGCCAAGGCTAGGGACAGAGTCGGGGTCATGGATTGTCACCCTGTGTCATCGTGTGTCCCATGCTGGGGTGGGCTGTGTGTGGGCTGTATGGGGAGGTCATTGCGCTCTATGGGGGGCCAAGAGTCGGGGGCACCGGACAACTGCTCCTACAAGGGGCTGAGCTGAGCTGAGCTGAGCTGAGCTGAGCTGAGCTGGTCTGGGACAAACTGAGCTGAGCAAAGCCCGGCTGTGCTGAGCTGAGTTGAGCCGTACTAGGCTGAGTTCAGCTGAGCCGTGCTGAGACAGGCTGAAGACAGCTGAACTGGGACGAGCAGAGCCAAACCAAGCCGTGTCAGGCTAAGTCGAGCCGAGCTTATCTGTGCCAGGCCGAGCCGAGTCAGGTTGAACTGACTTGGGCTGAAGGAAGCTGGGCTGGACTGAGCAGAGCCGAACTGACCAAGACACGCCAAGCCGTGGCGGGCTAAGCTGAGACAATCTATGCAAGGCTGAGCCGAACCAAGCTGGGCTAAGCCAAAGCGGGCCGGGCCGGGCCGGGCCGGGCCGGGCCGAGCCGAGCCGAGCCGAGCCGATGGGGGCCGATCCCGCCGCAGCTGTCAGCGCACCGCCCCTCCCCCGCGGCCGAGGCGGCCCCGCCATGCCCACCCCTTTCCTTGCCCCCCATTGGCCAGGGCGGCCATTCGTTAGGGACGGAGGCGCGTTCCCATTGGCGGGTGGGCACGTCGGTCCGCGCTGCGGCCGCGCCCCCTTTTCCGCCTGGCTCCGCGGCGCTGGAAACTTTGCGGGCGGCGCAGTCGGGAGCGGCTCCCGCAGCGCCCTCACGCCCGCCCCGCCCCGGCCCCCG
>WAAE01007479.1:0-14463 GCA_013400495.1 Nicator chloris
GAGGAAAAAATAGCATAAACTCAAAAGAATCCAGACAGGACATTTAGAACATCACTACAAACTGGTGGAGATTAGGTGTTTCCTTGCAAGTAATAATTTTTCTTGTAACCATGTATTTCTTCTACATTTCTCCACAAGACTTCCCACAACTTCTCACAGTGATCTTCTGTAGTTAGTGGAATAATTTATTGGTCATTAAGAATAATTCCTCTTCTATGGCCTCCATCAGAGGTTATAAGATTATTGTTTCGATTTTACTAATATTTCCTGATTGAGTGCTAAGTGGTTGGATAGGAGTTAAATAAGGCCTTCACCACTACGCTCCTTTGCAGTGGGGATTTGGATCTTTTGGTTTTCCAGTGATTTAGGGCTAGTTTCTGTTCCCAAAATTAAGCAGTTTCTCCAGAAAATTCTTATACAAACACAGTCTGGTGGTAAAAGCTCTGACTTTATATAAATCAGGAGATAAGAATGCCTCTCTTGTCACAGTTGGGGTTTTATTTATATTTGGGGTTTTTTTGAGACCTTCTGCAAGTACTTAATGATATACCCATTACCTCTGACTGGTAACTTTATCTTCCTAGATCTCAGTTTAGTTTTAGGTCTTATTTATGCTTGAGTTCTTTGAAAACTTATCTCAAGGTGTCTTTTTTAATAGCACTGGAACTTTGGATTTTCTCCCACTTTGTTTCAGCTGCTGCAAGTCTTTTTTTCTCAGTTCCATAACACTCACCCCTCTATGCTATTGTACAGTTAAGTCTCTTTTCCTCATATATTGTAACTTAGTACTAGCTTTGATCATGACCATTCAGTTAAGTCTTCCTCTGCTTAATGACTTGGATCCTATATTTCCTGTATTTGCTATTCTTAGTATTTCTTTGCTGTCATATCACTCTGTCATTTGGGAGACTTCATTCCTGAAGGACAGTTTTATTGAATTTATATTGTTAAGCAGCTTATTTGAACTTAGAATGATCCTTTTCACTTAAACATTTTGCTAATCCCCTTGTTCCTATATTCACGAACATCTGCTAGAATGGGGCTTCTCAAAGGCCTAGGTCACATTTCAATTACTTTTGATGAGAGGTGATAGCCAAAACTTTTAGTGCCTCATGATCAATTGCTACTTGTCTAGGCAAAGTTCTGATATTCCCTTGCCAGGTGAGGTCTGAGGTTTTCCTCTAATTTTGGCAGCCGTGAACTTCAAGCTGTTCTGGGGGCCCTTTCAGGTCTTAGTTTGGCCTGTCATCTTCAGGAGACACCAGCATGTGTCAAAAGGCATAATTTTCATCTGTCATGTGTTCTGTGCTTTTAGAAAAGTTAGTCCAGTCTGGCTAGTGTTACTATTTTGACATGTTAATGCTGATTACCTAAATTTGCTTCTGAATCCACTGCTTAGCTGTGATTATGACATTCAATAAGCTGCTGCTCCTGTTTGGTTAAGAGTGCGGTACTTATTTTTCAACACTGCCACCATCACGTGCTGGCAGCTTGGGATCTATTTTGCCAAGGAATATAATGTCTTCTTTCTATCTGATGTCTTTCCACTGTGTGTCACTTCCAGCTGCTTTACACACCACTTTTTTTGTTGTTGTTGTTTTTGGTTTTTTTTTTTATTCTTTGACATTAAATAGCCTTCTGCTTATTTGGTTTGTGCAAGAACATTTGGACATGAGTCTTTAAGTGGTTTATCACACTTCCACAAGAAAGCTTTTTATTTTTACATGAGAAATTCTGTTTGTTTACAAGGCCTGATGGATAGCAGAACTGCTAAGAATAAATAGCTTGAGCAACGATACATTTTCACCAAAGTACACATTTTTGATAGATACTATAGGAAGCGCTTGGTCCAGCAACTGTAGAGAGATCTTATGATCCTTTTCTGTTATTTTTGGAGTGTGTGTGTTGAGAGGATCGGCCGGCCTTCTCTTTTTATTTTTTCCCTGTAACAAGACCGGAAGGGACATAATACTGCCTTACACCTTTTGCTTGAAATAAACTCCATGGATGCTGACTTGAGTCATAGATATTTTATCCTGGAGGCCTATAAACCTGAGAAATTTAGTTGAGCTAAGTGACTTTTCATGATAGGTTTAAGTCAGTCCAGCTTTTAAGCAGTGAGTATGTTATATGCTTGTTTTGCACTGAAATCAGTCTGAAATGCTAAATGTTCACAATGACGATGTTGAGCTAATTTCTACTTTATAGATCAGCTTGCTTAGACCCAGGCCAGTAACTTTTCAAAATCTTCTAAGTGACTTTGTATTTCTGCCTGAACAAAAATAGTCTTAAAAAATCCCACACTTCTACTAGAGTTGGCTGTGTTAACAAGTAATATAGTGCCAATGTATTGGATGAAAAGTAGTCAGTATGGAGACTCCTGCATCTAGAGTTTGTACAGTTGGAGCAATGTATGTTCTACTTGATTTAATCTAGCTCCCTGAGCTAAATAATCCTTCCTCAGCATTAAGCTGTGCATAAGAGTGCTTATTTTTTCACACATTTATGTTACTTTTGGAATGAAATGGTGCACAACTGGGACAGAAATTCCTCTCTAACTTCCACAAGAAATAATCCAGTTTGCCTGGACCAAAATCTCCCTGTGACCCGAAACAGATTAGAACGTGAATGACTGAAGGACTTGCTTTAGAAATACATTCTGCTACCAAACTAAGGAGTTAACATACAAACTATGTGGAATACTGTTTTATTGTACTATTGAAATGTAGTAATCATGTAGCTAACAGCAATGAGGATATCTTATAGGTGGGAAAGGTGATTTATCTGTAACAAAGCCGGAAACAAAGTAGGTTTCACTTGCTCACTGTCACACTAGCACCAGAATGAGTACGATGTCCAAGAAGACTGTCCAACAGTCTCGCACCATGATATTTCTGTCCAGACTTTAGGCTATGGATTGGTTGCCATGATACAAAGGACATGCTTCAAGTCCTGACAGCTCCTGAGTTCTTAGCTGGTAGGTTGCCTTTTTGGAGATAACAGTGTTTTCATTCTTTTCACCTTTGTGAGTGATCAGGCTTTGATCACTGCTCTTTGTCTGTGGATTTGGATCTTCTTGAAGCCTGAGTGACCTGGGAGCTTGATGACCTGCTAAATTGTGTGCCATTAACACAGGACATTCTGAGAGCCTTGTCTCCCTGTGTGTTCCTCTGGATACTACCACACCCAAGCATTCCCACTTATTCTCTATTCTTGCATATTATTGTGGTTCCCAGCAGTACTCCTGCCAAAGATCAAACACAAATGAGGTGTTATATTCTGTGACTTAGTTTTTGTTCTATGACATTTTTTCACAGAAGTTTTGTTAAGGTAAATCCTGTGACAACTTGTGACTGTGTTGTTGAATTTGGGCTAGGAAAACACAAGACAGTTTTTGGCAGGACATGTAGGCCAGTAACAGGCTTATAAGCTACAGGTATTTAGGGCATGTGGAGATACAGAGAGGAGGTACAGAGCCATTCTGAATCCTGTGCCTTGTCTCACCAAGATAAAGATGCTGATCAACAGAGTACACAGACTTTCTCTCTGAAGAATATATACCACAAGCCTACTCAGGAGCCTGTGAGACCCCAGAAGAGTCAGACAATACAGAAGAAACCATAATGGAACATGTGACTGTATTATAACTAGCACGACAACCTGGTTGTAATGGGCCAGTAATATTTGCAAAGCTTCTTCCTTGGCAACAATCAAATCAGCTTTGGAGAGTACAAGACTTAGCTATATTTATGTCCATCTAACTGGAACTCTTGCAGAAGTCAGTGTGTAGAAGTGACACTGCAGAGAAAAGGTGTTGAACGGAAAACTTAATGAAAACCAGCATGTTGATACCATACCCATATCTTAGAAGCATGGAATGACTATACCAAGAAAGGATTTTGCTGTGAAAGCAGGACGTAGCAGAATTAGATTAGTAAAACTCTGAAGCAACGTCTGTTCCCTGAGAGCAGCTTGATATGATTAAACTTCTTGTGAGTTGGCATCAGCAGGAGCTAGACACGTCACATGGACCTGGGCCAGTGTTTGAGCCAAGTAACATTGAGAACAAGTATCTGAGAAACTGATAACCTAGATTTTTGCCTTAGTATCAGCTAGAGGATATAATTGGTGGAGAAATGAGCTCCAAGAAGCCGGTAAACCAGACCTCCTAAGTTTTCCTTGCTCAAGACTAGCATGTTCAGTTTGCAGTTTCTTCTCATCTCCCTCTTTTCCTGTATTATTGTAGTTAGCAATAGAATCTACTACATATCATGAGCTTCATGAAGTAGTTTCTGGATGAGACTGACTGGTGCTTTGAGAACTGATGGAAGCAGCTGATGGAAGCAGCTTTAAAATATGTGAGGCAGAGGAAGATTCCAGAAAGTTTGGAGTAAGACATTCCTTTTTGTATATGTTCTGAGCGTCACTTTTTTTTTAGCTTTTCCTTTTTTTTGTTAATGCTGTGTTGTTTGCTGGAAGGCATTTTCCATCAAGGCTGAAATGTTTTCTTGGCTGGCCTGGAGACACCACCCTGTCCTGACAAGTGAAGGCTGACTTTCAGCTGCTCACGCCTGTGTGACTTTCTCGCTGGACAGTGCAATCCACCTGTATTCAGTATACACTGTGTAAAACAGGAAGGGGTTTGTTTGTTTGTTTGTTTTAACAGAATTTGGATTATGTTTCAAGGCTTTCAATAGCTCTGTCATATGGATCCAAAATCCCGAAGGGCCCTGTGGTGACATGCAACATGGGAAAACTGAGGAACACTGATATTTATCCAGGGAATTAAATGTCAGTGAGGTTGCTGCAATTTTGCCACATGAATTCTTCCAGGAAATGGGAGATAGGATGTACTGTACCACCTTACAGTCACAAGCAAAAGCGAAATGAATAGGGCTGAAGCCTTTATTAAAAATTCAGCTCTTTATTAAAGAGATCAGCTGTCTGGGAAGCTCAGCGGGGTGCGTCCAAAAACTCAGTTCAGCTGTGCAGGAAGCCTGGTGGGGTGCGCCCAAGAGTTCCAGTCTCTATTGAAGAAGTCAGCTGTGCAGAAAGCTTGGCAGTGTGCGCTGCTGTAGCTTCCCCTGGCCATTTGGGGGAGGAGGCAAGCAGATCTGCCACTAGAGTGCAATGCAGCAGAGGTCTCTGTCCCTAAGCAAGTGCCAAAGGAATTACTGCGTTTCCATTTTTGGTTGGGGTCTCCGCTTTTCCAGTTCCTCACAAGTCATGGCGAAAACTCAAACTAGGACCATGAGTGGATCCACCCCTTCCCCAAACCCAGGGCGCTGATCAGGTCTCTCAAATATGTATCAGTTTGTGGGGGGACAGAGTCTGCTTCTCCCCAAACACTCCCATGCTCCCCAGCGTCTTCCTCATCTGCATGTGTCTTGTTTCTCTGTCTCAGATGCTAATTTGGAGGGGTGGGTCCACCCATCCGACATATTTAGGCTTATTCCCTTCATTGCCTGCCCCACTCCCTACCCCGCCGCCAGCCCCAGCCACCCCCTCTGGGCTCTGAACAGACCCATGTGTCACTGCCGCAGCCACCGCCCGCCCCGTTGGGGCTGTGCCGATTGGCACCGGTGCTGGGCAGCAGGACTGTGGCGCTCCATGAGCGGCAGGCGCCAGCCAGGGCAGGCAAGCCGCAACGGGGTCGGGGCGCCACGCTGGTGGGAGTGGGCTGGGTGCGGCCAGCGCCGGCAGCCGGCACGGCGACAGGGGACCACAGGGATGTGGCAGCAGCCCCACAGCACCAGCCGTGTGGGCCACAGGGTGCAGTGCCGGCACCCCGCCACATGGCGCCGTGGGGGCCATCCCTGACCAGCGCCAGGGGAGGACAGTGCACGCCCGGAGCGGGGGACAGCGGTGACGCGCGTTGGACGTGGCATGGGCACTGTGAGGCCCCGTGCGCCCCTGGCCTTGCACCCCGCCGGCGGCTGACCCAGCCACAGGCAGCGGCGACAGCAGTATGCAGGGACCCATGTTTGGGCCTGTCCCCACAGCAGGGACACAAAAGCCACTCCAACATTTCAGAGTTGCCCTCGGGAGGGCAGGAAAACATGTCTGGGCTTATTTCTTACAAAAGGAATGTTGCTGCCCATGCTTGCTTATCATAAATATTTAATAGTGCGTATATTAACAGAAATGGAGAGAGAGAGAGAGAGAGAGCAGTATCAATATAAATCGTATAAAACTCCCCAAACCTGTAAAAACAGGAAACATCTTTGCTTCTGCTTTTTCCCCTGGAGGAAGGATCAAAGAAGGAACAATGTGCAACAGATGTTAGTCACATGGCTTAATGCAGTCTGATGTATAAAATACATGCAGAATAAAAAGTACGTACAGAATGCAAATTTCCTTCCAGTTTGTTGTTAGTAGATTATCTCAACTGAAATCTAGTCAAAATAGTCCCAAATTACACAAGTATAGGGCAGCTGAATTAGTCCTCCTCACACATGTAATTGATTTTGGATAGTAAGGCTTGAAGAAGACTTTCCAAACTTTGTCTATATGTTACTTAAACCAGTGCTGTTCAGTCATGAGCTTTTGTTTATAAACTGTATTTCCAGGACTGATTTTCTCAAACATAAAAAGACTGTTAAAAGATTAAGATGATGAGTCCTGTAGCAGTCCATTTTCATTTTATGATTTGTACTAATTTATTAACGTTGCTTTAAAGCTTAATGGAAGTGAGATTTTCTGCAGTTGGCAAAAACCTTTTTTTCAGTTGTCAAACTGTACTGAATAAGTTGCTGCTTCAATTTTATATATATTGGTACTGTTATAAGGTTTAACAGTTAAGAGAGTTATTAATTGTAATCACCCCGTTGCCCCCGTTTTTGTATCTTTGATTTGTATCCCTCTTCCATCGGGTCTCACTCCCACTGCCTCTTCTGTGGCAGCTGCCATGGTGACCGAGCGGGCTCGGCGGGAGCGGGCCCAAGCCGCCGTCGCTCCCAGAGCTGCTCCCAGAGTCTCCCCCAACCCCAAGCCCCTGGCATAAACCGGCCTCAGCCTGCCTGGGATCCCGCACTTCATCCATGAGTGAGCACGCTCCAAAGCAGAACAAAGAAGCTAAAAAGCAGACAGGGCCGAGCTGCTGTGGCGGGGCACATGAGCACCTTGAGGGGGGGCTTGTGTAATCCCATGAAGACCTGTGTATGCAAATGAGGACACCTCGGACACTTTTTAGAAAAAAACCCTTCAGACGGCGAGCCACCACACAATCAAAGGACCCAAAGAGCACCCCAAGTTAAAGAAAAAGTAAACCTATCTCCTGATCTTGGTTTGGGCTTTTTGCCCTGTCACCCTGACCTAAAGAGAGCTGGACTAGTGTGGACCCAAACTTCCGAGCCGAGGAAAATCGTCTTTCCAGGACCTGCCACGAGGGAAAGAAGACCCAGCCCTGCACCACAGTCAAGCGACAGAGCTGTACCACCTCCTCCTCTTCTGTGTCACTTATAAGGAGGTGGCGTGGGTGTGACCCATCGGGTTTCCCATCTGAGCTAATCACTAATAAAGGCATCTTAAAGGAGAACGCTCTCCTGCCTATATTCATAACAAAACTATGAAAAAATCATGTCTTACCAGTACAAGTCGTTGCACTCTATCTCAACTGGTATTGCAGCAGTAGTCAGTTGAAAATTATGTGTATTTTAACAGTCTTTCTTATGAATGATATATTTTCATTATTACAGCATTGCTTTTTTAGTGCTTAATTAATATTCAAGTGGGAAGTGCTCAAAAAGGTAATCAAAGCTATTAGGACACGTTGATACCTACCTTACACCTTGTGTATCTTTACACCGAGTGTAAACCTGCCCCAGTGACTTCATAGGTAACTCAGTAGTGTAACAAGAGCCCCTTTAGAAAGTGACTTTCTAAATGGTAAATGGTTGGGTTTCATGTTTAGTTGCACTACAGAAGTTAATAATACTAAATCGAAAAGGTGTGTTAAGGCAACTCTGCATTTTGTTTTCATACACATAGTACCTGCTATTATGTATGCACTAAATGAGTAACAGGTATAAGCTATTGTGTACAAGTACATATTTGGTATGAAACTGTACTGTAAAGGATTGGGTAGTACATTCTAGACACTCTGAAATGACTCTTTTAATGGAGAGTAGTTGTGTCTTTAGTTAAAACCTGGGAAAATAGGTGGCAACTTTTTGTAGAAATGTGCAGAGAACTTTTCCAGTGATTAATAGCTGTGTTAGCAGTTTACTTAATGCAAAAGACAGAATCCCCTTTTCTGAGGTATTTTTCAATTGTTTGACATTAGGGGCAGAGCATTGGTGCTATTTTCAAATAGAATTCAACAGACAAATACTTTATCCTTAGCAATGCCTGGCATCTCACAGCAAAAGTTGTTTTAATTAACAGCTGCATAACAAGTCTGAAATGTGCTAGATTTGTTATTCAATTGATTTATTAATCAATTTGCATTCTAAATTGATTAATAATATAGTATTTGAGAAGTATAGAGCATGAATTATTTATATTTTTCTCCATCTCAAAGCAAATCAGTTTTTTATTTGTGTTTTTCTTTTTAGTTGTATATTATCTTAAATATGATCCATTGTGAAGGTAAGGAAGGGAGTTAGTTTTTTGTGCCAGCAGTACTTGTTTATTAGTTTATATTTGTGGGCTGTTGTAATAATTTGACTTCATATGGACATATTTGAATGCCTATATAAAATTATTTTCTAAACAGTGTACTGCTTAACAGGAATGCTGAATGTGTCAAAACAAAAATACCTTTCCAGTAATAACCACCTTGAAAGTAGAAAATAACACAGCTCTCAATTTTTTTGCTTGATGCACATGAAGATACCAAACATTCATCATTATGTTTTCAGTCTACTTAAAAATGTCACACATAAATCAGATTATTGTGATGGCAGACCATTAAAAATAGTGCAAGCCAAAACATTAGGAGGGCTTCTTTTTTTATTTTTTTATTAAAAAAACTTCTTTTTTTATTTCTCTGTGATTTACTGTTACTTAGAATGAATTTTAACATAGATTAATCTTAAGTTAAATGGACATGACACTGAGGATGACATAATCTTAAAGCTATATTTTCATTAAGAGAATGCCTGCCATCTCTAGATGTACTGCTTCTTCTCTGTCTATTCACATTTAGTCCTCATTACTCCCACAGATTTTCTCAGAATTGCCATAACTTCTCAGTCTCATGAAAAAGTCAACATTCTCCACAGTTTGCGTTCTTCACATTTTGAGTAATACATATTTGGTAGTTTTTGAAAGTATTGCTACCTGAATGCCTGGCTGGGGCGTGACCGCTGTTCTGCTGTGTGACACTTGGAACTGAATATTTTCTCTGTTTTTCTGAAAGTGCTCAGCCCTCCTCAGATCACTGGACATGCTTTGTAGCCAGAAGAATTTTCATAAAGGTAACTGGCCTAAGAAACTTTGATTCTATATAATTCCTGCTCTTTTGAAACACCTGCATAAATCTTGTTAATGTTAATGGATGTAGCATGCTTACAAAGAGGGGTAAGGATAACCATGTATCTTAGATTTATATGGTCTTTGTGATGTTACTTCTAATGATTTCTGTGTTGCATTCAGGCATAAGTTTTTCTTCACAGGGTTCATATTGATTTTAGTAGGATGTATGCTTTCATAATTGCAGAGTGTAATTGTTTGTTTTTAACTATATGACATATGGATCAGTGCTCAGAACCCAAGATTATTGAAGCCAGAGAAATACCTAAATAGAGACATGGGTGAAATGGCTGTAAATATGCACATAGATTTAGATATCATAATCTAACATAATATGACTGAAAATGCAAGGGGTACTTAAGATGTTGATCTTGGCACTTGGAGAAATAAGAGATATGTGAGCATTCCGAATCAGTTTATAAATACAACTTTTGTTTGGATAAAAAAAACCAAACTGAAATCAAACTTTGAATTAAATGACTATCACTCAATGGATAGATGTTAGAAAGCTTGCCCTCTACCTCATATTTTTTGCACAGCCAGATGTAGCTAAGCACAAATCATCCAGATCTGAATGTAATGTTGTTGTGCTGTAATCTTGTTGTGAAGTTAATGATACAATATCAGATTTTTAAAAGGGCTGTTATTATATTAAAGTTTTCTTAGTCTGCCAGCTTGTTCCTTTTGATTAGATTTTGCTTTTAGTATTTCATATTGATACAAGAATAAATCCTTCATTCTTATAAACTGTTATCACACTGATCTTTTTTTCTTCTTGACTTGACTGAAAGTGTGAGACACATTGTAAATCATAACTAACCACTTTCTCACATCACTTTAGCATTCTGTTTTCCACATGTGTATGGTAGTTTGCCCTGTGATTTTTTGAATAATCACTTTTACGTCTCTTTGTGTTGATTGAAAAAGAATCTATGATTTGCAATATACAGTGTTTCTACTTCTGTGTGTCTTTTTACATGTGCTCTCCATACAGTTACCACTAATATTGCATGTACAGTGAAAAAGATTGCATTATATACATCCAGTGTGTGTTTTAAACAGTTAAAATGTTTAATGTAACCTTCTTCCTCGAAAGGTATGGGTGCTTCTGGTAGCTGGGCTTTTGGAATAAGTTCAAACTCCAAAAGAGATTTTTCATTGTTGTTTATTTTTATATAATTTTATAAAATGTTTTTCCACATATAAGCAGTGTGGTCCAAGTTATCTGCTTGTGTTAATTGTATTATGGAAAACTTACATATTATATTGTATTATGGATAACCTGAGTAAATCAGGTGACTAAATTCAAATATGACTTGTTTACCTATTAGTATTCTCATTTCCAAAAGAGTTGAGAAAAGGCTGTATGAGAGAATTTAGTTGTATTCTTTGTATTTGGTATCAAGTGACCAAGATTTTTTATCTTGTATGCAAGTTCCTGTCATTAGAGTAAACGAGCAAATTTTGTTTCAACTGTTTCCTCAAGGCCCCGGCTTTTCACCTGACTTGGCTGAGTTCACTTGACTAGTCTGGCAATATGGGAGTTACTTAAGGTATTTTCTCTGTGTGGCTAATCTGTGGTGCTGTCATCTGGAAATAACCCTAGGATCTCCTAGACACTGTAGGTCTCAGTACTTGTGCCAGAAGAACAGTTAGCTCTCTGTGGACTCCTGAAGGGGAGACTGGAAAGAAAGAGGTAGCATCCAGGATTTTGTTCCTGGTAGTGCCTGACTTCTTAGGATTCGGATCAAAAGCCATACAGATTTGAAATAGATTACATAGTATCTCCTCTGAGTGACTGTCAGTACATATGTTCCACTTTGGACTGTAATTGCACCTGTGCAACAGAGCTAATACAGCATTTTCTTGGCAAAATAATCTATATCTTCTACCCATCTAGAGGTGTTTTTGTGCTCTGCACTGAGTGCAGGGAGAGCAATGCACATCTTCCATTCTTTAGTGTCTCTCAATTATGGCTTTTGCTTAGTAAAGCTTCCTGTGGTTTGTAGTCTGTTGTTTTATCTCTTCTAAGATTATGAAAGTAAATTAAAAAAAACCCAAACAAACAAGCTTGTAAACAATCTCAAATTACAAATATCTATACCTTGTGTGGTATTTTAAAATCTGAGTTTGCAAAACCTGTGAATGTGGATAGTATGCAAATGCATTTGTGTTACATTAAATCTAAGTGATTGTGCTCCAGCAATACTTTTGTTTGTGATTCTCTTTCATTCTTTCCACAGGCACTAGACAAACAGAAAGTTGAATTATATGCAGCAATTTAAAACCAAACTGCCTTTTCCTGAGTGCATAATTCAAAGGAAGAAAAAGCAGTGTTTAGATGGAAAGAATTGTGCTGATATAATCTGATGTTACAGTTCTGTAGTTCCCCTAGGGAGAGACACGGAGTCTCAAGATAATTACTTTTCTAGGTCATGAATTACCTGTTGCTGCTTATGACTAAGAGAAGTTAACTAAGAGATATGGATGTGACACCAATAGGCTCATTAGAACTTTTCAGTGGATTGAGGAGTGCTACATACTGTCTTTTACAAATGACTGGGTTTTTTTCTGTTTAAATTGTTGGTGTTCTCAAGTCTGTTAGAAATATCTACTCTCTTAATTTTTTTTGAGTAAGTCAGAAAGGCACAGTGAAGCTTAGGCAAAGGCCAGCACCTGACGGTTTCTTGCTACAGAATGTTTAAATTGAATGGGACCTGGATCATTAACTAAAAAGGAACTTGGGTATAAGGATGGATTATGTGGGGGTTTTTTGCATGTTACTAATTGCAGAGAGTAGTGTGCTGGTCCAGGAGCCTTCAAACTCTGTGCAATAGTTTCTATCATATGTTTCTTTATGAGATACCAGGGAATGAGGTGTTATTTTATTTGTGGGCTGTGTATTGTAATGTGTTTTGCCAAGACCTGGCAATTTCTCTGTGTAATGTTTGTCTGGGCACAGTGAGGGAGTGTTTGAGATGGTCTGTGCTCCTGTGTCCTCAGAATGCTGAAGATACCCACCTGCCCCTTGTTATACTCAGATGGTACAGGGTCTGCTTTCCCACTGTTTGATTCATAGACTTACATAAGAAGGAGATGGCCGAGTTTCAGCTAGAGGTAATTCTCATAAAAGATATGAAAAAATTAATAGTATGTTATCTGATTCCACTGTTGAGAAAGAATGCTTGCTTCTTTAGGAAATCTCATCTTTTCCTGGTTTAATAGATTCTGCTAGTGCTATGAGATCATAGTTGGAGACCACTTTTTTTGGTAAGAGGCACGTTGTTACTAATTTGTCTGAGAATTACTCGTCAATCAGTGAATCTTGCCAATTTAGAGCCTTCTGTTTTTATTTGAGATGTGGGTATTGAAGGCCTGTTTTCTGTCATGGCAAGTCAATTGTTGGACTTTTTAATTTACATAATTTGTAAACTTGTCCAAAGCTTTGTGTGTTTAAATGCTGTGTAGATGTGAATATCAGAATAAAATTCTAGTCCGAGATACATGGATGTCTCTCTCCCACTGAAATAGCATGAGTCATATGCACACATGTGAAGAACTGATGTAGGCTTTAAGCATTTTCTCAATTAGTTATAAGATATGAACATAATTTGCTTTTATTTCTCTGTATGAGCATCCCTAAAAGGCCTCACAACAGTCAAGAACAACTTCTTCACAGATAAGTACTGTGATTCTTTCAAGTGTTCACCTTCTACATTGCATTTCTTGCTTTACTTTTTTCTCTTTTTCAGCTTTGCTATTGCCTTTTTTTTAAATTTGTATGCAGGATAGCTTTTGACTGGCAAGAGATCCTAGGCTGATGAACCGTTTTGAGTCTGATTAGAATCTTGCCCATGGACAGTAGCATAAGCATCAAGTCTCTCATGCAGCCAATCTTTATACCTCTAGGGAAGAACAGTTTGTTAATAGCTTTGCTTATGCTTTCTGCATATATAGCATACTTGTACTGCTGTTTCTGCTTTGATACTAGAACCATTTCAAATTTCATTCCAAATTATCAAATCAAGCTGCAACACTGCAGAGGCCCAGAAAACAAGAGGCTAGACAGTAACAGGTTTATTACTGAAATTCTTCCAGTTTTTCAATTCTTAGGCTAATATCTGTGTTCAAGAGTTGCCAGCAGTTGTATACAAAAACTGAAGAAGTATTTCTTTACGTATTTATTGGCTTTATTTTACTTTAATTGAAAGAAAATCATTCTGAACAAATAAAGCAAATAAAGTTTGAGAGTTGCAAAATAATTCTTATCATTCAGCAGAGGACTGTATCATTTGGGTGATAGCTTAGTTCAACCTCTCTGCATATCACTGTGTCATCTTAACCTAAGAAAAAAGATGTATTTCTTTGTAAAGTTTCAGCTTAAAGCAGTACACTACAGAATTTCTTGAAGAAAAGTCTGTTCTGCATATTCAGAATAAGACAGCATTATAGATTTGGGATTTCCTTTACTGGGCTGTTTTATGCCTAAACACAGATTTCTCATACATCCAGGACTTACTGATGTGGGCATTGTATAGCAATGTATGTGGGGGAGCATTTTTTCCATCAGAAATTTTATGCTGCCACTTCCTTACCCAACTCTGTGTCCACTTCTGTGTGTATATACTTAATAGTACATTTAATTTTGGTCTAGAATACTACCTGGTCTTTCTGATAGAATTCTGACTGGGAAATGAGAGCTGATCAGGGTCCTTGTCCTCTTCGTGGAGTGTGGGTTAAGGCTTTATAAGAAAACCCAAGAGCATAGAAAAGCTCTCTTAAGAGCTTTGTGCTTGCAATTGTATATGCAAACACACACACCTGCAAAGTTTACCAATGTCTTGGATTAGTTCCTGCTTGTTAATGTAGCAGAATTAAACTGCAAAAACAGTAAGAGCTTGAAGGAAACACCTTGTAGTTGAGGATCTTACTGAGGGCAGAGAGCTTTTTTGTGGTCATGTGTGTTACTTCTGCCTTACATCTAGTCCT